>PVIC010052124.1:0-12281 GCA_004025085.1 Thryonomys swinderianus | reverse complement strand
AAACACCATAATAAGTAAAAACTATATTTCTCATGCCCATTAATTTTGACTTACGATGCATACAATTGTTGTGATATACACAGAGATTTTAGGCTTTTCCACCTTAACAATAGTTTTATGTTTATGCATTTTGATTACTGCTAAAGATTCAGTTCATTACAAATCATCAACACCCAACTTAACAGCAGAGGTAGAAAAAAACAAGAACAAATGAATGAAAAGTTACCTAAAATGTAAGCATCACAAAGAACCTATCCTTCACCAACATTTGTTTCATGTACATTTTATCTGTTTATTTTTGTTTATTTCTTTTCCATTCGTGTATCCCAAGCACCCGCAGACTTGGCACATACTTGTTGTTCAATAGATGTTGATAAGTGAAAATGATAGAAGTCTCTGAATTCTTTTTCTCAACTGTAAGCAACAGTTTCCATGTAGGAAACCCAGGCATAGATGATATGGAAAATGGGGGAAACTAACTCTAGCAATATTATATTTACTCTGAATTTGATTCTATATTTGTGCTGAAAGGTGCAGAAAATATGATTTGCTCCCACAGAGAGTGAACCAAAACCTGTCTTTCTGAGTCTATAATTAAATGTAGCACTTATCTTAATGAGCACAGGCCACTCTTCTCTTTCAGAGCCTCTTCACACAACTGAAATAGCCCAGTGATGGCAGAGAGCTCACTGCAGAACCCTGTTGCATCCAAGGATACAATTAGTTTTTGTAATAATGCGAATTTTTTTAAAAAAGTCTGTGTTTATCTTTATGATGCAGAAAGTGAAAGTGGCAGGTGGCTCCATTTTGCCGAGAATGATTTCTATTCAAGATGTCATTTGGAGAGGGATCAGCTGTCACAAAGAGGTTAAGTTGTGTGAAAATGAAGAAGATGAAGTGGGTCAGAGAGGGCCCTTCAGGCTTCTCTTTAGAACAATTCTGATCCTAACCACTCATCTTTGCCCCAGAACTTTGTTGGTGTCTCACGTGGGATACACAGAACCCCTGAAAATGATACATTGGCATTCTAACACCCGGCATCTGCAATGCTAACCATATTTCAAAGTAAGAGAGCTTCAGCTATAATAAAATTAAAATGAGATCCTAAGGAGTGAGAATGGGTCCTAAGTCTAATGACTGATGTCCTCATAAGGGGAGAGAGATGTGAAAAACAAAAGATATGGAGAACAGTACAGTATATGATAAGTGGATTGGTAAAGCTATTAGTCAAGAATTATTGTCAAGAGTTATTGGGCCGGAGATTTAGCTCAGTGGTTCCGGTGCCTGCTTAGCAAGCACAAAGTCCCTGGTTCGATCCCCAGTGACCACAAACAGCAGTACCGGGAATGGTGGCTCACACTTGTAATCCCAGCCCTTGGGAGGCAGAGGCAGGAGGATTGCTGAGTTCGAGGCTTGCCTGGGCTGCATAGTGAGCTCAGGGCCAGCCTGAACTACAAAGCAAGACCCTGTCTAAAAAAAAAAAAAATTATTGGCTATCATCAAAAGCCAGGAAAACACAGAGAAGTAGGGTCTACAGGAGCATGTCTCTGGGATAGCTAGATTTTGGGCATCTGAACTCCAGTACTTTGATAGACTATAGATTTCTCATTTTAATTTACCAATATTATAGTAATTTTTATGGCTACCCTAAAAAGCTAATATGATCTGTTAGCTAAATAAATCTACATCGTGGTTACCAAGGGTGTTTCATTGATTAAACTCTTGCATCACAATCTCGTTTTCTTTAAAGGAAAATGAGTTCTGACTTCGGGAAGAAATATTCTAGGCCTAGTTTCATGGCCAGTAATTTTCTCCCATTAAAAGCCTTTAGACGGGCCAGGCATGGTGGTACACACCTGTAACACCAACACTCTGGGGGGCTGAGGCAGGAGGATGGAAACTCAGTGCTCAGCCTGGATAGCTTGGTAACTTAGCGAGATTTTGTCTCAGAAAATTAAAAAAAAAAAATATATATATATATATAAAACCAGGGGCTGGAGATATAGCTCAGTGAGCCAAGGTCTGTCTCAATCTCCAGGAGCAAAGCAAAACAAAGAAAAACAAGTGGACAAAATCATCTACCTTAGTCCATTTCCTGCTGCTATAACAAAAATGCTATAGGTTGGGAGGTTTAAGGACCAAACATTTATCTGTCATAGTTCTGGAAGCGGGGAAGTCCAAGATCGAGGGGCCAAAATATGTGGAGTCTGGTGAGAGCGGCTTCTTGGTGTAGGTATCTGCCCCTTCAGTGTGTGCTCCCATGATGGCAGGCGTGGAGAGCGTTCGGACGTTCCTGTTTTCTATGAGGCCCCTGATTCCCATGCATGAGAGCATGATTCTCTTGAACTAATCACCCCCTCGGCCTCACACCTGCTAATGGCATCACTTTCAGCATTAAAATGTCAACAGATGGAATTTAGGAGGAAATATTCAGTGCACATCCCGAACTCTCACCTGAAACCACATTTTGAGACGATGTTTGGCTAACATTAAACATATGTGGTACTGAACTGGGAAGAGAGTGAGTTGGGCGAACTTTTTTGGACGAGATGCAATGTAGCATAATGCGGCAACATATTTAAGTAAGAACCACGAGGAGAGACAGAGATGAGGGGGGTGCAATTATGAGTTTTGGAAATGTAGCAGTGCTGGCGAACGCCAGATGCTGGAAGAGACTCAAATGCTTCTCCACAGCTCTAGACAGAGTGCTGCTGATGCCTTGATCTCACAGTTCTAGCTTTTAGATAGTGGAAAAATACATGTCCTTTGTCTCAGCCATTGGCCACTCACTTTGTGGTAGTGTGTCAAAGCAGCTAAAGGAAACTTGCACAAAGCCTAAACAAGACAAAAAAAAAAAATACTTAATAATAAAGTTTATGAAGAAAATAATCTAACAGTGGTATTTTGTAAGGTTTTGACTGATGATATATGATACAATTACATTTAAATGCAGTTTAGCAAAATGAAATTTAAAATGTAGTTTAACCACTTTGGAAGTATGCAACAGTCATGTGTAATTAGGACACTATATCGGACAGTGTAGATATGCATACTTTTGTTATAAAAGGTTTTTGTTATGCAACTCTTCAGCACACTGGAAGCCTTGTAGTAATATTATACTGCAGTTAAATACATGTCACAAAACATAGTACATATATAAGGAGAACAAGATTGAAAATAAAAGTAAATGGCTGTCTCTGGTATACTGTTTTCAGAGTCAGACAGAGACATGTGAACAAAAATTAGATAACAATCAAAATACGTGCTGAAGTATTGGTCAGATATTTAACACTTTTCTCAAATACACTGCTCAGAATGCTTAGTTACATTATAAGACACAGTAAGTCTTAGAAAGTTGAAACAACAGAGACTTTGGTGGCCGCATTTTCTGAATACAATTCAATAAAAATGTATACACATAATGTAAAAACTTTAAAGAACTGAACAATATGTAGTTGAAAAATATGTTCCTAAATGCCTTAACTTAAAAGTTATAGAAAAATTGAAATTACAAAATATTTAGAAAAAAGTAGAAACTCAAGCTGTTGACAGCAAATTTTGTCTTAATTTAAAAACTACTTAAGCTTCCTGAGATGAAAAGTTTTAGAACTTTGTAAAAAAGAAATTTATAAGTAATATAAAAGACAGGTAGAAAATAAACCATAAAATATAAAAAGAAAATATACAGATGTAATTGCGATATGTGTATATGTAATGTACCAATAAATTAAAATTTTTAAGAAATTTTTCTTTTAAGAAAAAGAAAACATACAGATGAAGACTAATTATACTTTTTATTTATGGAGACTTGTCCTTCTCCACCAGGCCAATACTAACCATTATGGAGACCAAGAAATAAATTTAGGAATGACAAAGACTAAAAATCTCACACACATAAATAAGTTTGTATGGTTATGAGGAACGCTCTATGAAACTCTACAGCAAAATACTTGAAAATCATCAAGGAATTTGTGTTTTCCTCAAAGAAGCATAAATTATCAAAAGTTCCCTTAAAAAGATTCTACTTTTAAAAAGTTAAGGGAAACAGATGGTTCCACTGAATTCTCTGTAATTTTTGAAGACTTTAATATAACTTATGCTCTACCTGAAAAATAGACATTTCAATATTTTATGAATTCAATCCAAAACTATACCAAATCTGAAAAAGATGAAAGAAACAAAAGCAAACTATCAGTACTCCCTTTGTGAATTCAAATCTTGAAAATTCTGTAGGAAATGGGACACACATCTTCTCCAAAGAACCATATAGGCGATGTTGAAGCAAGGTTTATCCCAGGATCTCAGGGATGGTTTACTATTTAAATCTACTAAAATATTTCATTATAGTAACCATTAAGGTTTACTGGCTGCTTTTTTTAAAATTAATCTTTGACTGCTTTTCTGAATATTTAAATGCTCTAGAGATTTGAATTCAAAGTGTGACCCATAGACCAGCATCACCAGGAAAGCTCTCAGGCTCTGTACTATTAGACAGAACCTCCATTTAAATACAAATGCCCTTACCACAAAGGGCAACAGGGTGGGTAAAATATACCACAACTGTATTTTTCTAATGAAAATATGTGCCTTAGCACAACAGTAGTGGGATATGTAATATAGGAAGCAATTTTTGTGTTCACTCACTCGGTATGACACATGCCAAGGTGTCCACATGCGTGTCAAAGGGTAAATTGGTGTTTCTCTTTGTTATGCATCATGTTCTATTTACGTGGATTTATTATTTTTTACTAAATTTTTGCTTTTTATTTTTCTTGTAGAATTAGCTCCAATTCAATACAATGTCACATGCAAATCTGCTTTACAACTTTGGGAGGAGATTGAAAGTGAGTCATCGGGTGCTTCAGCGCCTGATGAGGAATTGGCTCATGTGAGCTAAAGAGGTTAGTAAGATTTGAAAGCGAAGTACAGAATGAACTTATGATTCAGATGAGGTAGGCAACAGAAGTATAAATTAGTATTTGACTAGTCAAAATGCTGCAAAATGGTCATGTACATCTGACTGATCCAGTGTAAGAACTAGGTCAGAAAGCATCATTAGGTTCTTGCCAGGAGTGTCCGTAGTGGACGGGACGCCAAGACTGTGATTCAGGGTTAGAAACTGTAACAAGCAATATGCTATGAGATGCTTTCAAATACAGTAATGAGGAAATACTAGCAGAGCATTCTACAAACATCAATAGTAATATTAAAAAAATATATGTCATGACACCTCGCTGTCTGAACCAAAAGGCTTCATGTAACAGGGCCTTCGCATTCAAATTGTCAGAATCCAAAGAATTTAGGGAGGAGGGATAGATGTGGGATTAAGATTTTTAGAACAATAATGACACTCAAGGGTTTGGTTTCCTTCAAAATTGTCTAGATTTTGACAACAAAGAGGCCCGCCATGGAAGAAAAAAGAAAAACTATCTAATAATTTGGCTGTTATTCACTCATTTTTTGAAAGCTTTGTTTTGAACTGCCAAGCACTTGATACACCATATGAATATATGACAGCTGATGAACAACTGGCATAATTTCACAGTTGTTGAAGCCTTTTGCAATACGTGTCAAGTAAATTCTCAAATATGTTATAAAAATATATGCCTCTGTGGATGCAAGGACATTTACACCTTGAATTTAGATATCTATCTTGGAACTCAACCACCAGGTCTTTCTTCATGCAGCAATAAAACATATGACATTGTGGACAAACCTTTTTCAAACAGTAACCCAAATATCACATTCGACAACTGCTTGATAGTTATTCATTCATGGTACATTGGCTAAAATCACACCAAATGATCATCACAGAAACTATTTGCAGGAACAAAGCCTGAAAAGTATGTTGCAAGTTCACAATAGAGAAATGTATAGTAAATCTCTGGAAGACCTAATATTTGCCTCATGTATGGTGAAGAAAAACAAATGTTGCTATTTTCATCAGTATACCATGATGATAAGATTGATAGTGAGGCTGGGCATGATGTTGCAGGCTTGTACTCCCAGCACCATGAAGGCTGAGACAGGAGAATGCTGTGAAATCAAGATCAGTCTTGCTACACAGTGAGATCCGGGGCAGCCTGCACTACATAGAGAGACTCTGTCTCAAAAAACCAAACCAACAAACAAAAAAAGATGAGAGTGAATCTTCCACACAAATGAAGCCACAACTGTAATATTTTACAACAAAATGAAAGAGTAAATGTCATTGGTGATTTATGCAGCAACTATATCACTGAAAGCATAAAATGTTGGCCAATGGCTGCATTTTACTTGATCCTAATCATGTCAGATATAAAACCATAAAATACCATGAAGAAATTTTCTGAGAGGATTGGATTGATAAATAACCAATTACAACAAAGGAAGAACAATATGTACGTGCCCAAAGAACTCTGCAAAAGAATCGTGCAGCAGACCAGTGAACAGACAGGCAAAACAGCACCAGAATATCCTAAGAAGACAGGAAAATCAGCAAGGTGCCAAGTATGTCCTGCCAGGAAAACAAGGCACACGTGATGTCATTGTAAAATGATATGGGACACACTGCTCTAAAGTGAGAAAGGTGTGCTAGGTCTGATAATTGAAGTAAATGTTTTTGTGGTACAGTATCATTTGTATTCTCATTGTAGTTTGCATAGGAATTTATTTCTGCCGTTATGTTTTTGATTTAGTAAGCAAACAAACAGTGGGTATGGAAAACGCGGATGTTCATTCTGAGCACTCATGAAATATTTGATATTTAATTTAATTAATTAGTTAATTAATTAATTAATTCTTTTGAGACAGGGTCTCGCTTTGTAGTTCAGGCTGGCCCTGAGCTCAAATATTCCTAAAAAGGGGCCGGAGGGTTAGCTCAGTGGTTCCGGCGCCTGCCTCGCAAGCGCAAGGTCCTGAGTTTGATCCCTGGTAACCACAAATAATGCCGGGCGTGGAGACATGCCCACCAACAATCAACACTGCATACTACAATGCTGGACGTGGTGGCTCACGCCTGTCATCCCAGCACTCGGGAGGCAGAGACAGGAGGATTGCTGAGTTCGCGGTGGCTTGTCTGGGAACCATAGTGAGCTCAGGGCCAGCCTGAACTACAAAGCAAGACCCTGTCTCAAAAAGCAAAAAAAAAAAAAAAAAAAAAATCCTAAAAAGTAAACATGAATATTGTGCAGCCCGGTAACCCACTTTTTATAAAAGTTACATACATATGGAATCATGGTTCCATATGTATCAGTGATGAGAAGTGCTCTCCCCAAGGTAATTTTGGTTGATTGTGGTAATGCATTTGCTGTGTCAACTCGCACAGATGGAGAAATGCCTGTCAGACGAGTGGAGCAGAGTTTTCTGTGTGTCTGTGGAGGGCTGACATTGCACACCATAAACTGAGGGAAGACACACCCCAGATGTTGGTGAAACCAACCAATGGGCTTGTAGCCTGGATGGAATAAAAAGGGAAAGAAGAAGGTCTTCCCCTTTCACTTCTTCAGAGGAGATGCTGTCTTTGCCAGTTCCTTGGGGGTTTGTCTGTAGCTCTTTTAGGCTTCCAGCACAAAAGCTTTAGCCTTTCACACATGTAGACTCTTGGGCTTTCCAGCACAGACACCCCAGACTCTACAGCGCGATCTAGGCCCTTCGCCTTTGAGTAAATCCTCTGGCTTCCCAGCGCCCAGGTGACCATTTTGATGCGTGTCCCTGCCCGTTCCACAGGGGGCCATCAAATGCTCACTTAGTAAACCTTTTATGTAGATATATTCATTTATATATGATTGTGTCATTCATTCATACTCATTCATTTATGTAAGTAAGCTGTTTTTCTGGTGAACCCTAAGTGATACTGATTTACAATCTGTCTTCGTTACTTCCTATTTACCTTCAACTTCAGGGAGAAGTTTATTTGGGCTTGTGTTTCAGCCTTTAGCCAGCTGGTTCCAAGAAAGCACAGAAGAACACAGTTAGGGAGAAGCTACTGATGTCCTGCTGGTAGCGAAGCAGAGGAAATCAGGGGAAGATTTAGGACATGAGACACATGCTCCCACCTCATACCCACAGTGACTGGTCTCTTTGGACCAGATCTCCCCTCTTCACAGTAAGCCGTCTATAGGACTCCCATATTCCAGGCACTTCCAGAACCCCACTTTTGATTACATGAGTGGTGGGAGAGATATCTAGACATACATTGTACTAGTATTAGTTGTGTATTTAAAAATAGCTAATGAGAGAATGTTGCATCTTCCCAACCCAAAGAAATGATAAATGTCCGTTGTGATGAGTCAGTTACCCTGATCTGATCATTATGCACTGCACGTATATATGCAAATGCCACCCTGCACTCCATAAATATAATTACTGCACATTAATTAAATATAAAAAAATTAAAATAGGGGGTACTGGCCCACAGCTTAGTACATAGGACTTATCTGAAACTGCATTCAATGCCCAATCCTTGTGAACTCATTGATTCTCATGTTTTTATATATTATTTATTTATCATTGTGATAATAAACATGATAATATATAAATTATCATGTTATCAATGCCATTTCACTGCTAGAGCTGATGACTCATAGACTCACATCTTCATTCTCAGTTTACTTTCTGAACTGCCTCCTTAGAAGACAGTCCAACCTAACATAACCCAAAAGTATAGTTTTTATTCTTCCTACCCTAAGAAGATACAGTCTTCTCTCAGGTTTCTCATTTCAGTAAATGACACTGATCACAGTGCTCAGGTATAAAACTTAAGGATATATAAATCTTTCCTTTGTACAACACTGCTCATCTAATCCATCATCCAACAGCGCTGACTCCTCTTAACCCTGACTAGTCACCCCCCCATGACCTCACCACATGGATAGAGTGTTGTGGTTTTGTTGTACACAAGGGCTAGCTTTTTATTTGGGGTCTGATACGGAGATATTGAAGCTGAAGTTCACAAGGCTTTTGAGTATAGTCAGTTTAGCGTGTGGTGGCTTTGTCAAAAATGATTATCTGTTTTTACAGAAAGAGTTACTTACACAAAAGTTAGGCCCTGCGTGAAGTTGCTGAGGCCTAAGCAAAACCATGCTGGTGGCCTCGGGCAAGGGGAAGAGGTCTTGGGTCTTGACAGAAGTCAAAGGGGTCTAATAAGCATCAGTAGGCCTCAGAGCTTCCGTAAATACAAAGGGCAGGAGGGCATTTATCAGGCCCAGGTGGCCCTGAAAGATCCTGTAGCACTTCAGCTTTTCCTGAACATTAACTGCCAAAGTGAGAATCTACGTGAGACTTTTCAATTACAAAAATCTGGAGCTTTCTAAAGTGTCACTAGCCAATTCTGCATAAAATAGTTGTTTGGGCATGAGTCATCTGCTCCGAATTTTAATTATAGTTACTGTTTTTTTTAACTGTCACCAAACTATACGTGGAGAAAACTTCTAATTAGTGTGGTTTTTCACAGGCCCAAGAGTTATTCACAGCCTCATTGTGGCAGAAATGCCCTCATAATGATATAATATCATCACAGTTCAATTATAGCCTTATCCATTAAATCTCTCTTCAGTTCAGCTAGAATAAGAACTATTAAATTACTATATATCTAAAGGCTAAGTGCAAAAATCTGTCCCAGGTATGTGTCCATGATATCAAGCAGAAAATCATCATGCTTAAGAAACAATTTCAATCAGTTGCTTTCTTATCAGAAGTGGAAAAGTAGGAAAACAAAGAATGCATATAAAATGGAGGCTGGATGATTAAACTAAAGAGAAAAAAATTATGAGACAAAAAATTTTCAGTGAACAGATAAAACAGCCTATACCATGGGTATCTTAAGGTACTAGGCTGACTCAATAAAGGAGTATTCAGTTTCAATTCTTTATTTAAAAAGAGAAAATAAGAGATCTGAAATGGACCAAGTAACAGAGAATTGACACACAGTAGAAGTTCATATGATTCTCCCACAGGCAGCTAAAAGCCAAGAGACAACTACAAGATTTCTTTTTAAAGTTCCACGAGAGATTCTACAGGGAGAATCACTGAGAAAAACACCCCTCCAATATTCACATAGCCCATTTACAGCCATTCAGAAATTCAGGTAGTTTGTAGAGAATATGATTACTAAAATAAACAGAAAGCCTAACACATTACTCTGAACATTCAGGTACTATATTATTTTTTAAAAGACTAAGAGCATAAAGTTGTCTTGATTGTACCCGTTGGAAAGTGCTACATAAATTTCAAGAATTAAGGTGCTAATGAGAGACACAGCAACAGTGAGGTATGCTCTAGTGTACCCAGGTGTGGGTTCTGTAGTAGCCTCTTAAAAGAGTATTTTCTTAATGTCTTGGTCCATCTGAGGGAAAGGAAAATGAATGGAATTTGACACAGGGTGATATTGGCTGGGGCAGAAAGTGTTTCTTTTTGACTATGGAAGAATCCAGCAGAAAAATTTTGGAATAAGACATCAGCCAAAAAGGAAAGAGAAAGGGCAAGGAAAAGAAGCCTTCGATGGCAGAAAAGGCAAGACAGGCTCTACATATGGTAGAGAAGAGGAAGGGCAGGCCTAGGAACAAGTCGTACTGTTAGGAAGTGAAGGAAGACCTCCCACAAAGGAGTCAGAGAACATAAGAACTGAAGCACATGAGTCACGTGTGTGCGGGGTCTCCTGTGTGCAGAGAGGGCTGATGCAGGACTTAACTCTTCACCTTCCAAACTTCTGAGCTTCCTCAGCACTTGGTACTCTTAGTGCGGTGCATTAACAAATGACCAACTTAGTGGGACTGCCCATCTGCACCAAGTCAAGGGGATTCTGGGTTTGGAAGTCTCCCCTGAGGGTTGTTGCCAACAGCATAATAAAGAACAGGACGGGAAATTTTATGCTGCTGATTTCCCAGAAGAAGCTTTGTTGCAGGTGGCTTTGCTGACGCAAACTGTTCTCCTTGGGCAAGTCGCTTGAGACCTTGCCGTCTCCAGGGATGGATCTCTTCGAGGGAGCTCTGGTCTTCACCTTGAACATTATTTCCTGGCTCTAGTGCAGACCCCTCAGCATCCCAGCACAGACCCTTCACCCTGCTGGCCCAGACTTTCTAGCTTCCACCGCTTGCCTTTGAGTCTTCCTGGTGCAGATGCTTGACACGGATTTATCTGAGACACCGCTGTGGGCTCTGGGCCTCTGGCTGGCCTCATGGAGGACGTTACTGTAGAGTTTGGGGCCTCCGCTGGATTCTTCACAGCTCCAGTGCGTGGAAAGGTGTTTTGAATTCTTCTGCACCAGACCCCAGTGAGTACTCATACAGTCATATTTCTCTTCCTGCCTCTCCTGGTTTATCAGTGGTCTCTACTGGATTTTCAAATTAAATTTCACTAATGACTAATAACACGAGGCTTATTTAACTTCTGTCTATTATTTTTGGTGAACCCTCACCTATCTTTTCATTGTTTTCCTAGTAACTTTTGAAAGGAAGTTTTAAATTTTGATGGAGTTTATATAAATTTATTTCTCATTATGGTTGGTGATGGGGATCACAGTGGTAAGGCCTGTTTTCTCTTTTAGTGCATACGATGTGAGTTCCCTTTCTGTCTTAAAATTTTGTTTCATGTTTTTCTGAGTTTGTATCTATCCTTTTTTTCTAGCTATTCTGATGATAAAGGACAGGAGCAAAGATCCAAGCCATAAACTCTGCTAAATTCCGTAAGTCACATAGGCAGGTGTTGAAATTAAAATAACCCAGCTAAAGAGGGGAATCAGAAAAATCTTAAAATCTTCTGGAAGTAAATCTTTTAGAAGTAAATCCTAGACCCCAACATAATTACAAAATTATAAGATAACTAGTCCATGAAGTACACACACACACACACGAATAAATACTCTGCTAGTGATTTAGGTAAGTAATAAAGTTTGGAGATACTTGTAAAACATTTCTTATCAAAGGAATTTCTAGGGCCTGTATGTAAATTTTAAACCCTGGGGAAAATAGTTCACATTTTGGCAAGCTTGGAATGAAGCAAATTAATGAATCTAATAGACTTATCCAAATTCCATCTGTCTTGCTATTTCCTCACATACCATCTTGACTTCCGGGATGGCACTAAGAAAACTAAAGTTCTTAGATAAACTTATCTGAGCCATCACCTCTTCATGTGAAATAAAAAGTAAGAAATGATTAAGTTAGTGAGAGAGGCTTGTCAAAAGCCAAGATTTGGTAATGCCAGCACTTGGGAGGCAGAGACAGGAGGATTGCTGAGTTCGCGGCGGCTTGCCTGGGCACCATAGTGAGCTCAGGGCCAGCCTGAACTACAAAGCGAGACCC
>PVIC010052123.1:0-12270 GCA_004025085.1 Thryonomys swinderianus | reverse complement strand
GGTGGGCTTGGAGTTGCTCGGTCCGGTCCGCCCGCTGCTCGTTCCTCAGTCCGCTGGAATCACGGCACGGTGGGCTCAAAGCTGCTGGGTCTGGTCCGTCCGCCGCAAGTTCCCCAGTCCGCTGGACTCACGGCACGGCGGGCCCGGAGCTGCTGGGTCCGGTCCGTCCGCCGCAAGTTCCCCAGTCCGCTGGACTCACGGCACGGTGGGCCCGAGCTGCTGGGTCCCGTCAGTCCGCTGCAAGTTCCCCAGTCCGCTCTATTCTCCTTTTTTAATCCTCACTTGTTTATACCTTAATCGAGTTTGTTTTTTTAAAACATACTATTTCTCCTAATGTTCTAAAGTTATGTCTTTTTTTTTTTTCAGACAGGGTCTTCTTGTGCAGTTCAGGTTGGCCTTAACTCACTGTGTAGCTCCACAGTGAGGATCACAGTGATCTTCCTGCCTCAGTCTCCTGAGTACTAGGATGATATACTTTTGCCACAATGTCTGGCTTCTCCTAATTGTTTTTTGACATGCAAATTATGTCTTTTAAGGCAATTTAATTTTAATTTTTATTATTTTAATCTAAAAATATGAATATATATGATCTTATATGCATAAATTCAAGTAAACACCATGTGTCAGAATATCCTAATTTGAAAAGAACACTTTGTTTGCAATTGCACAAGTTGTTTTTCCTAAGTAACAGACAGAGAAAACTTAACTTGACAGATGGTGGGTGGGCAGACACCCTGTGGGCATACACTATCTTGAAAATCTAGAAGTCATGGAGAAACATTTTGATAAATTGGGAACTAATTGAATGATTTGTACATAAAATGACAAGCAAGGAAGCAGGAAATTGAATCTGATGTTGATTAAAATCAAATACTGTTCTTAGCAAAGGATTAATAATGATTTAAGAAGGAGACAGTTGAACCATGCATTGTTCTATAATGGCTTATATTTCATATTAGTAACTATGGAGGTAATTATCCATCAATAATATTTTCTTTACCATCTAGTTAACAACTAAAAGTTGTAGCAGGCTGTGTTTGGGCATACATTTGTTTAGAATAAAGAAATATTTTCTGTGTTCTGACTGGTTTTTTTTTGAGACAGGGTCTCGCTTTGTAGTTCAGGCTGACCCTGAGCTCACTATGTAGCCCAGGCAAGCCTTGAACTCAGCAATCCTCCTGTCTCTGCCTCCCGAGTGTTGGGATTACAGGCATGAGCCACCACGCCTGGCCTGACTTTTGAAATATGTAAGGAAAGAGGCAGAGTTGCCAAAGTCTAATATATAAAGAACTATATTAAAAATATTCCCATGTACTTAATGTAAAAAATGATCTTTATATTTTATTAAAATATGTCTTCAATGAAGTTAATCAACCACATCATTTTAACGCTAAGCTAATTTATTAATTTCTATAATCTTGCTCATTTTAATAGGGAGAAAATAAACATGCATGCCATAAAGTGAATATGTATATTAGATGAGATATATATGTAACATTGTCCAGTGGCTTCCATAATGTACATGATCAGCAAGTGTTATTTGCAATAATAAAAAGATTAAAAAACTGAAATCAGTGCTACAATTGATATTTTATCATATTTAGCTATATATGTATTTGAATTATATTCAAGTTAGTTCCAACTATTCATATTTGCATAAAACATTATTTTAGAATTAAACACCTAAATTTACAAATATTAAAATATTTCCGCTCTAATGAAGAAAAAATTATCTGATTGTCATGATTTGGAAATCATATGGTTTTAATTCAGATCTCTGCTCCATCACTTAATAACCTATTAATTTTGGATAACTTGTATATCTATCAACTCCCAGATTTTTCATTTCCAACATGAAGTGTCCACTTCATAGAGTTGTTGAGAATATTTTATACATTACTATATATAACATATACCCTGACAGAGTACTCATGAAATTGATGTCATTATAATTTCAATGAATTATAATGGTACTGAATATTATGTTTTAGAGTTTCACAAAAATATAAGCAGTTTTATAAGCTTTATATAGTATTGCGTAGAAAGTTGAAAATAAATACTCTGTATTAAGAGGCATTTTTAGAAGTTGGATTCCTTGAAAATTAGTTTGTCATTTGGAAAACTCACCCTTGGAAGATTTAACTTTGTATTAGTAAGAACTATTAAAAACACATTTAAGTCATAGGTTGAGATTCACAAGAAATCTCATAAAATATTGGCTCAGCATAGGAAATCTGAATCTAATCAGTCATTTTATTATTAACAAAAAGTAGTTTCAACTATGAGACAGACAGGTGACATGAAAAATCACATTCTAGAACTAAGCTAAAAGTGAGCAACTTATCTAAAATGATTCAATATTTCTTCAAGACAGTGAAGGAATTCCAGCAGTTCTGGGGGAAGATACAAGAATGTGTAAGAATCTGTTGAATATCTAGTAGTTTTATTTTTCATTGTACAGTTAATGCAGACTGAAAGTTTTATTTTATTTTATTTTATTTTAATTTTAATTTTATTTTTGAGACAGGGTCTCACTTTGTAGTTCAGGCTGGTCCTGAGTTCATTATGGTGCCCAGGCAAGCCTCGAACTCAGCA
The DNA here is from genome assembly GCA_004025085.1 of Thryonomys swinderianus. NCBI lineage: Eukaryota > Metazoa > Chordata > Mammalia > Rodentia > Thryonomyidae > Thryonomys > Thryonomys swinderianus. Next base: position 9,675 of record PVIC010052123.1, on the reverse strand, counting down.
ATCCTCCTCTCTCTGCCTCCTGAGTGCTGGGATCACAGGCGTGAGCCACCAAGCCCGGCTAAAAGTTAATTTTTAAATGTAGAACAATTCAAGTGGTTACAGTTAACAAGCTTCTAGATGAAAATATCACAGAGAAATAATTACTCAGGGTTGAATGTGGCTGAGTAAGAAGTGACAAAAGGAAATATTAAAAATGTACACTTAACATTATTTTGTGAAATTGCCTATTGAATTGTTGCTTTTGAACTGTCAATAATTTGTGAGATATGTTGTAATTCTATTCTTGTATTTTGAATATTGAATATAGGAGTTTGAGAACAACCTGTGCAGCAAAGTAAGTACTACTGCTCCCAACCAAAAAGCACAGAACCTTTCACAATTATCAAAATCACAGTTTTATTAAGATATATTTGTTGCCAAACTTGCTGAGCTTTCTACCCCCAAAAGGAAAAAAAAAACTGTTAATATGTATATAAATAGTTAAATATTAAAGCGTAACCAGAGAAAATATTTAATCAGTTAAATACCAGTAATTTCAACTAATATTTAAAAAAATGAATTCTTCATTGGTATCTTTTATATACAGCTCACAATCACACTCAACATTGGGGAATTTGTATCAATATGATATGAGTTAATGTAACATTTTTAAGAGTACATACTAAAAGTTAACTTTCCACTTCCTATTTTACATGAATAATCCCCTTCATTGCTAAAAATGTGCATTTTTATTTGGAATAATATACCAAAATTTAATAATTATGTAAAAGTACTTTTAGGAAAGGAAAATAAAATATTCAGTGATTTTTTTTGTCGCAGGTTTTGAATCCTGCATATGTATGCACTTTAAATCTACAAAGTAGACATCAAAATAAGTTGATCCAGTCAATCTTGTGCATTAATAAGCAGATGTTTTTTTTTAAGTAGAGGAAGTTCATGAAAACATATACAAATTAAAAGAGCTGGCCTTAAATTTCAAAGAGAGTTGTGTATTTGTATTTTTCAGGTTTGCATTAGTCACAAAACTATAATTTTTCTAGGAATGAATTATAATAAAACTTCTTTCCTACTAAAGGAGCCATATTAATAAAAATCTCTGTATTCAAAATTTCAAGAAGTCAGAAATGTGGTTCAAGGCAAAAGTTTATTATAGTACATGTTACTATATCTAGACTGGGAGCAGTTCTATGAGATTTGTTATCATGAGCATCACCAATTACCCAACAAAAAATTGATTGTATGGCTGAGAGAGGAAGTAAAGAGAGAAGAATTATGATGAATGAAAATAAAGCAAAATTCATATATTCAAAGCAATTCTGGATTAGAGATCCTGCAACACGAGAGAAATTGTATCTGACATATTTATTATAGAATTTGGTATGTCTCTGAAACATGATACCTCATGACTATTGGTTCCTAAAACTCAAAAGTTATTAATGATTAGGAATTCTCCTTCCTTTAATTTCAGCCACCAATAGGCCATTATGTTGATAGTGCTGTGTAAGGGTACAGATTGCTTTATATGAATTATCACGTCCATGGAATGCTGTTTTCATTTAGAGTTAAAACTCACAATGACTACAATTAATTTAAGTGAGTCATAATTTTAATCCATATTCTTTTAAGATATTCACTCGCCTTCATGATTTTGTGAGTTACTATAATTACATATACTTTCTATTCACGTAAGTGTATTTCCCTAATAGAACACTTATCTTTTAAAAGCATTTTTGTTGAGTAGGGGATTTAGCTCAGTGGTTCCACGTGCCTGCCTGGTAAGGTCAAGGTACCCAGTTAAATCCTGGATAATCACATACCACAGTGCCAGGAATGGTGGGTGACTCACACCCACCAGTAATCAGTATTATACTATGGTGTTGGTGTAGTGGCTCACACCTGTAATCCCAGCACTTGGGAGGCAGAGGCAGGAGGATTGCTGTGAGTTTAAGGCTTGTCTGGGCTACATAGTAAGTTCAGGGCCAGCCTGAAATACAAAGCAAGACCCTGTCTCAATTTTCTTAAAATTTTCTATAACCTTTCTTAAAATTTTCTATAAACCAAATTTAGATTTGCTATTTTTCTTTTAGTATTTAAGGTCAAACATAGTATATCAAAATATAGTATATTTATATTAAACATATAGCATATAATTTGAAAGAAATTGATACAAAATTTCTTAATAAATTTGAATTGTATGAAGTATAAAATTCTGAAATATGCATTAAGAGGTGAAAACCCAGAGTTGTACCTAAGCCCACATCAAATCTATTCAATTTCACTTATAGATGTGGTTTCTGTCATTTGCGACCATGCTAGAAACTGCCAGACCTTGTAAATTACTTTTTTTTTTAAATTTTTATATTTTCAGTAGTACATGTCTTCATTTCTTAAAGATTACATTCCTCATGGGTGTTCGGTACATGTATGTAACACATCTTAATTATTTTTCATTCATTTCCTTATCAGGTTTATTTGTTTCCTTTTTGTAAAAAAATTTTTTTTTTTTTTTGAGACACTGTCAGGGTCACCCTTTGTAGTTCAGGCTGGACCTGAGCTCACTGTGTAGCTCAACAATCCTCCTGTCTCTGCCTCCAAGTGCTGGGATGATAGCCATGAGCCACCATGCCAGGCACTGTGGTACGTGGTTTTGATTTCTGGTTGGCGTGAGTCACCATAGTATTATTGTATGTGGTTACCGGGGATCAAACCAGGGATCCTGAGCTGCTAGACAGATGCCGGAACCACTGAGCTAACAACAACAAAAAAAAAACTAAAGCTTTAGTTTTAAAACTGCAAAACATGGGAAATCATTGTATAATTTTGAACTTAGCAGTACTATGTTGTGGTGTGCTTCAGTGATCCCATCTTTTATATTTAGAAAGACTAAGGTAAAAATGGGGGAAGAGCGTGACTAATTAGGGGGTTCCTGGGATAATCTAAGGGGTGATAATAATCTTAAAACACTTTGATAATTGCAGGAATAGCAAAACGTAATTCTAGTGAAAATAGAATGTATGGTGTTGATGGATGTTGTTTTGTCTTCTGAAGACATTAAATATTGTATATAGAAATGATCGGTTTGAAGCCACAGTATGTACCCGGAATCCATGATTATTGAAGAAAGTTTTATTCTCAGAATCAATTAGTGTTCTGACCATCCTTTTTTTTAAATTTTAATTTGGAGAGATTCAGTAGTAAAATAGCACTTGAATTATAAGAAGGAGTCAACCGTATTCTCAAGGAAGCTCTCATGTAAAGTTAAAAAAAAAGATTTCCAGCAATAAGGAACAACAGAAGAGTGGATCCAAGCACACTTATGTGTTATAAATATGAGACATAAGAAGTGTTCTCTTTCTCAGTTTGACCAGAAGGTTGAAATATAACCACATTACTGAGCTGAGCAATTCATACTGCCAGTATCTGGTGCCCGTGTCGATGAACTTACTTTTTATATGACTAGTTACCTTAAGTGTTTCCAATTAAAATTGGTGGAATTTGGCAGGATGTCACTATCAAAAAAAAGAAAATTAACCCTAATTAAATAAACCCTAAATGCTCACAGGTTAGAATTTTCTTTTTTTGCACTGGCTACTGCAGCTGTTGCAATTATTATTTCAGCCAAGATTTGTTCTTTCATGGCAGCCATCCATTTTCTCACCAATATTGGCAATACTTTTATAAAGATATGGTCATCCTAAAGATCTTCCCATTTTGGGAATTCCAAATAGTTATTTATTATCCATTTAGTTTTATAATCTATTCAAATTATTTTTAGTTTTCCATTATAAAATACAATATTGAAAACTAAGGATGTTGTGCTTATAAGTTTGAGACCCATTGTTTGCATAGCACAATACTCTTATAAAACAAAGTTCTCTCTTTATATTGAACTTTCTTCATTCAAACCGAATATTGAAGGCCTGCTATTGGTGACACTTTAATGCAAAAGGAGGATGGAAATCTTTTACCACTCTTAGGTGGATACGAAGCTGGTGTTTGCCATACAGTTATAATCTACTGTGTATGTGTTCACGTGGTAGTGCCTCATCACACCAGCCTCAACTGTTGAATGAGCGCAAGGACAACTGCTCCAGTTCCCTAAACACAGTGGAGATTTACAAGGAATAAATATTTTGTTTCTTTAAGGAATATCATGTAATCATTTGAAAATAAGAAGCTAAACAAACACTGAAAAGATACACAAGTACATAGACTCGATGTCCTATTATTAAAGTTTTTAATTAAATTACCTTGTATTTATCCCACACATTGAGAAAAGTAAATTCACCGCTTAATGCTTTTATGTTACCTTAAAAAAGATACAAAATCAGAAAGCTTTAAATAATTTGCACTAATTTCCAGATCACAAAATGATAGTTCTTCCAGTTTTTACTATAGATGCATAAATACATAGGCAACATACTCTAAGGAGAACTTCAATAACACTGTAGTGGCTGTAGCAAAGAAAGTGGTTATGGATAAGAGATTTTTAGACGTAATACCTCATGAGTTTAGTTGAAAGTGCTATAGTAATGCATTTATGTATCACTAAATGTTTTTAAAGTTTCAGTACCTCATTTATTAAGTTGAAATTATGAGAGAAGGTACAATGTAAAATAATTTATATTGTCAATAGTAATTACATTCAAATGGATATATGTTCAGAGTTAATTGCTCAAGTGACTGAGCATTTTGGATGGATATACTTTAGGTGAGAATGACATGGGCAGGAAGGGCTACATCATTATGTAATTCACCCTGAAGCTTAAGAGAACTTGTCAGATTTTCACAGGCAAGCACGTTCAAACACACACTCTCTCTCTCTCTCTCTCTCTCTCACACACACACATGCACACACACTCAAGATACATTGTCAAAATATCCTGATAGAGATATCATACATATTTTAAATAATCAAATTATGTACAAAGAGTAGTATTATAAAATTGTGTTTATTGAAACCTTCCATATCATAATGTATTAGAATTTACTTTGATGGAAAACTGTTAAACATAATATCAAAACATGAAGCTTGTTAAAGAAAAGCTGAAAATTATCTGTAGAATATAATCATAAGTGCAGAAAGAGCCCAAGGTTTAATGGAAAAATTACATTTTTTCATGAAATATCTTTTAATGTATGGGAATGATAGAAACTTTTCATTAAATAAAACCAAGAACAGCATTATTTAGGATGACTTCACTTTCATTTAAAAGAAAGATTATAGAACAGATGTACAGCCAAAATTAGAAGAGATAACAAATCAGTTTATAGTGAGAAATAAGGATATACCAAGTAAATTCAATGTATTTAAAAGTAGATGATTTACAACACAAAAGTTTAAAAAAACCTTTTAGCTTCAACAGAATATAGGAAAGACTGTTTCAGTGAACCACGACTTTGAGGAATTTCTGTAAAACACGAAGCAAATGGAGACAGATGGAGAACAGAGTTGATCCATGCAGAAGAGCCTGTGACTCAAAACAGGCAAAAGGGGAAAACCTGGAGGAATAAAAGAGCAGGTTTCCTAAACCAAATCCCAAGAGCAATCAAAACTCAGAACAGAAGGGACTGACACCAAGACATGCTGGGAAATAACGCAGGAAACTGAAAGGACTTAGATTTTGAGCTAGTTATTCCCACACAAGGTGGCTGGTAAAATCTTTGTTGCCAGACACTGTTTAAAAATGAACTGAGGGAGATGGCACTGAAATCTGTCAATGTGGGCAGCAGAGACAAAGAGAAGAGATTTTCCACAACAAACAGCTGGTGCCATTAATGAGATATTGAAGAGAGAAATACATTTGGAAAATATCCTAAATCATCAAAGTGTTGTCTTCCCTGCTGGACCCTGAGAATTCATATTATAACAGCAAACAAACAGGCCTCACAAAGTAGGGCTTGGAAGACTGAGCAGCTTGGGGGTCAGTGAGAGAATGCAGCTACAGAACACTGAAGACCTCTTCCAATGACCTGTGCCCTACAAAGCTACAAGTAGGCTGTAAACTCAGGCTTCACCACACAGGAAAAGCCAAGAACAAAGGACGTGTCCAGTTGAACAACTTCACAGCCAGGAGGATCTTGTCTGAAAAACATGGGTGCTTGCTGAAGATCCTAGCCATGCAGTACCTGCCAAACACTCCTACAAGCGGATCTTGACAATTCACTAGTTAAGGATGGAGCAAAAAAGGATATAAAAGGTGGAAATTTTTTTCATAAATTTTGACTGAAGTGGGGGACATAAGAAAAATATTAATTCATTCATTTTACTTTTAGGAAGTTGCCAATTCTGTAATAAAAATAAGGTAATGCAATTTTTTGTGTGTGTGTACTACAACCTCCAAAACATTGAGCTAATAAGGTAAACTCAATAGTTATTTCTCTCAGCATAATAGAAAAGAAATAGAAAAGTGTTTAAACCTTGAGAAGAAAGCACTGGCTTTGGGAAGAAAAATGTTTAAGCAAAGACCAATTAGGTTAGAATGGTTTTATTGAGCATATATCTCCTTTAGTAACATCATTTAGAGGTTATGTTGCACTTCTAATTTTTGAGGAGAGAAAAAAAACACAACTTAATATATATATAATTACATAATACAGACTGGATACTTTAAAAATTTCAATATATTACTATATTAAGCATTAAAGAGAACAGCAGGTCCTTACAAACGTGTACCTACTCTGATAGTTACTCCGAATATATTTTACCTCATGACGTTAATGTACAGTGTAAATAATATCACGATATATCTATCAATCCTATCTCTCCTTCCCTGTTACTTTTCTTTTCTTCACATCCCCTTCCTAGCTCCTCTTCTCTCTTGAACATTTTCTTCTCTTGAACATTTCATAACACCAGTTATACACTATGATTACAGTCTTAATGTTTCAGACCAGAGAAATTATTCAGTATTTATGAGATGTGTCTATTTCACTTAAGAATATGGCCTCAATGTACATCCATTTAGTTATAAGTGTCTCAAGTTTTATCAGTCTTCAAGCGGCTGAGTAGTACTCCATTGTATTAATTTTTTTAAAGCTTCATTATCCAGTCATTAGTTGTTAGGATTTGGGTCAGTTACATAATTCTGCTATTATCAGCTGCATTACTATAAATGTGGGTATGCATGTATTGCCTTGGTATGATGCTTTTCATCTTTTGGGAATATACCCAATAGAGGAACATCAGGGTCAAATGGGACTTTTTTTTTTTTCTTTTTGGAGACAGGGTCTCGCTTTGTAGTTCAGGCTGGCCCTGAGCTCACTATGGTGCCCAGGCAAGCCGCCGCGAACTCAGCAATCCTCCTGTCTCTGCCTCCCGAGTGCTGGGATTACAGGCGTGAGCCACCACGTCTGGCATTTCAAATGGGACTTTTAATACTAGCTTTCTGAGGAATCTCCACACTGTTCTCCACAGTAATTGAACCAGTGCACATTCCCACCTAGAGTGGAGAAGGGTTTCTTTCCCCCTGACAACCTTACCAGCATTTGTTGTTAGTTAATTTCTTCATAGCTGCTATTATTTCTGTCCTGAGATGGAATCTCAGTGTTGTTTTAATTTGGATCCTACAAATGATCAGTGATATTGAACATTTTTCACACACACACACATAGATAGATAGATGATAGATAGATAAAATTTGCTGATTCTACTTATTCATCTGAAAAAAGAAAATGTTTGTTCATTTAAGAAGCCCACTTTTAGATTAGTTTTAAATTCTTAAGAGTCTATTGTCTGAAAACAGCTGGTGAAAATTTTTTCCCACCTGGTGATTGTCTTTTCACTCTTCTGGTGGTTTCTCTTGTTGTGCAGAAGCTTTTTCATAGGAGCAAATCCTAGTTGTTGATTCTTTGTGCTAGTTCACATGCAACTGAAATTTTGTTCATGAAGACTTTTCCTACACCAATGTTTTCAAGAACTGTACCTATATCTCTTCCAGTAAATTTGGTGTTTCTGTTTTAATATTTAGATCTTTAATCCTTTTTGATTTTAATTTAGTGAAGGATGAGAGATAGAGGTCTAATTTTAATCTTTGCAAGTAGAGACTCAGTATTTCCACCACTATTTGTTAAAAGGCCTATCATTCCTTCAGCAATGATGTTGAGCTCCTTTGTGAAATATAAGTTACTTTAGTTTATTTGAAGTCATTTCTGTGTCTTTTAATCTGTTCCATTGATCATGAAGTCTGTTTGCTAGTATCATTTTTTTTTTTCACAGAAGCTTTGTAATATAGTTCCAAGTTTGGGATTGTGATACCCACTGCCAACATTTATTCATGGTATCCTAGGTATCTTCTGGCTCCAGATGAGTTTTTGAAACATTTTCTCTAGTTCTATGAAATATACTGTTGGAATTTCAACTGGGTTTGCATCGAATCTATAGTATATTTAGTATATTGGTTCCTCCTATCCAGGAACAAGGAATACATTTTCTTTTTCTGATATCATCTTCTTTCTCTTTTTAAGAACGGTAAAGTTTTCAGAGTAGAGGTTTTTTACTACTTGGTTAGACTGATTCCTAGGTATTTTATTTTTTTGGATCCTATTATGAAAGTAACTATTTCCACAATTTCTTTCTTAGTGAGTCTGTTGCTCATATACAAGAAGGGTACTGATTCGGGTGTATTGATCTTGTAACCAGCTACTCTACTGAATATAGTAATTGTCTGGAACTATTTTGGTATAGCTTTTGGGGTCTTCAGTGTAGAATATCATATCATTAATAAATAATGACTAACTTCATCTTTTCCTATATTTATTCATTTTATTTCTTTTCTTGTCTAAGTGCTGTGGCTAGTATTTCCAAAACTATATTAAATAGGAAGTATGATAGTAGACATCCTTATCTTGTTCTTCCTTTTAGTTTTAAATACTTTAGTTTTTGACCATTTAATATGGTGATGGATGTTGGTTTTTCAAGGATGGTCTTTATCAGGTTCAGATAAAGATGATCTATCCCAGCTTGTTGCAGGGTTTTAATCATAAATGGGTGTGGAATAGTGTTCAACTCTTTGTCCATACCTATTGAGATAATCATATGGTTTTTGTCCCCATCTCCATTAATATAGTGTATTATATTTATTGTTTTATATATACTGAATCAACCTTGTTTCCCTGACATGAATCCCAGTTGGTGTCAGGTATATAATATTCTTGTTGATCCTCTGTATTCTGTTTGTGGTAATCTTATTGAGAATTTTTGTACCAATATTCATTAAGGAAATTGGCCCATAGTTCTCTTTTTTAGGTGAGTGTTTTTCTGCTTTCATAATGAAGTCAATGTTTGTTCTCTAAGTGAATTTGGGAGTACTGTGTCCCCTTTAGTTCATTAGAGTTTGAGAAGTAGTACAAATAGCTCTTCCCTAAATTTCTTGTAGAATTTATCAATTAAACTCTCAAGACCTGGACTTGTTTTTGTTGCTAAATTTTTAATTATTTTTTTATATTTCATTGGCAGATATTTTGTTGAGAAATTTTACATTTTCTTGTTTAGTTTTGATAATTTGTGTAGTAATCTGTCCATTTCTTCTCTGTTTTCCATCTAATTGGAGTACTAGGATTTAATAAACCTCAGTTTTCTTTAGGATTTTTTGTAATTACATCCATTTCATTCATAATTGCATGGAATTGAGCCTTTTCTTTCCTTTTTTTTTTTTTTTTTTTTTTTTTTTTTTT
>PVIC010052122.1:0-12883 GCA_004025085.1 Thryonomys swinderianus | reverse complement strand
CATGGAGAGTCAATCAGTTCCTACTCTTGAAAATAATTCACAGATTGAGCAGGGAGTACCGTCCCACTCAGATTCTGAAAGACACTTTAGAGGAACACGGTGTGAATTCCAACATTTGCTTGGGAAGAAGAAGCCCCTGATATCCCAGCTACTCACTTTCACTTGCTTGGATGTTGCTAGAAAAGGGAGGCATGTGGCACTTAGTTGTGATCCAAGCTTTTGATGTGGAAAACAGGTTTTTTCCACCTCCGTCTTCAGGCTCTAAGCGTCCAAACACACATAGCTGTGTGCCAGGACTCCTTTCTACATCGGGATTTTGACGTCATAATAGGACTTTCACTACCACAGACAATGGTAGTCTAAAGGAACAAACTCTGGCGTCCTTGCGGTAACCGGCTAGGAGCTGGGAGTTGCTAATTTCCACTCTGTTCCTCAAAATGAATTCACAAGAAGCAGGTCTAAGTTGCAGTTGTTTCTATTTGTGGGAGTAATCAACGAATATCACTCCAGGTGCCCTTGTGTTGAATGCACCTTTGGGTCACAAGGAGATATCCACCCGTGGAATCGCTCTCCTAGTAGAGAGATTTCCGAGGGAGGAAGTGTGCTTCATTTGGTGCAGATTTTAACCTGCAGAACACTACGTCAGATTCTCCAAAATTTGAATGGACAAAGAGTGTGGGATTCCAATGAAAAACCAGAGTTCTGCTCAGGCACAGGGAACGTGGAGAATCAATCTGTTCCTACCCTTGCCAATGAGGCTCAGAAGGAGCAGGGAATACAGACCTACTCAAATTGTGAAAATCATTTTATAGCTACACCGTGGCAAGGCCAACTTTAGCTTGGTGGATTAAGTCTTCAATACCCCAGATTCTCCCTTTCCCTTGCTTGGATGGTGCTAGAGAATAGAGGAACCCAGCAAATTAGCTGTGAACCAAAACTTTGATGTGGTTCACAGGCATTTTCCACCTCGGTCTTCAGGTTCCAACACCCTAAACACACAGAGCAGTGTACCAGGACTCGTTTCTACCAAGTCATTGTGATGTCATAATTGGACTTTCTCTACCGCAGATAAAGGAATTCTCAAGGAACACATTCTTGAGTCCTGGAGGTAAATGGCTAAGAGCAGGCAGGTGCTGATTTCCACTCCGCCCCTCAAAAGAATTCACAAGGAGCAGGTCTGAGTTCCAGGTGTATCTCTTTGAGGGAGTAATCTACAAATATCACTCCAGCTGCCTTTCGATTGAATTGAACTTGTGCTCAAAAGGAGAAATCTACCCATGGCGTAGCACTCCTATTCGAGAGATTTCTGAAGGAGGCGTTGTGCTTTTCTTGATTCAGATTCGAACCTTTAGAATATTACGTCTCTTTCTCCACCATTATCCCATACAAAAACTGCGGGATTTCAATAATCAAACAGAGTTCTCCTGAGGCACAGGGGACATGGAGAATCTATGTGTTCGTACTCTTGAAAATAATTGAAAGATAGAGCTTTGCGTATAGTCCCCATCAGATTCAGAAAGACATTTTATAGCAACAGGGAGTGAATTCCAACATTTGCTTGAGGAGATGAAGATACTGAAATCACAGCTACACACTTTCACTTGCTGGGATGTTGCTTGAAAAGAGAGGCATCTGGCACTTAGGTGTGATCCAAAACTTTGAGTTTGAGAACATGCATTTTCAACCTCTGTCTTCAGGCTCTAAGCGTCCAAACAAACATAGCCGTGTGCCAGGACTCCTTTCCACAGTGGGATTGTGACGTCTTAATAGGACTTTGACTTCCACGGACAAAGGTAGTCTAAAAGAAGAAACTCTTACGTCCTTGATGTAAATGGCTAAGAGCTGGGAGGTGCTAATTACCACTTTGATCTTCCAAATGACTTCACAAGAAGCAGGTCAAAGTTGCAGGTGCTTCTATTTGAGTGAGGAAACTACTAATATCACTCCAGGTGCCCTTGGGTTGAATGGAGCTTGTGGTCACAAGGAGATATCCAGCCGTGGAATAGCACAACTACTTGAGAGATTTCCGAAGGAGGCAGTGTGCTGCTTTCAAGTCAGATTCTATCCTGCAGAACATTACGTCTGTTTCTCCAAAATTTTCCCGTAGAAAGCGTGCGGGATTTCAATAATCAGGCAGAGTTCTCCGCAGTCCCAGGGACCATGGAGAATCAATCAGTTCCTACTGTTGAGAATAATTCACAGATTGAGCAGGGAGTACCGTCCCACTCAGATTCTGAAAGACATTTTAGAGGAACACGGTGTGAATTCCAACATTTGCTTGGGACGAAAAAGCCCCTGATATCCCAGCTACTCACTTACACTTGCTTGAATTTTACTAGAAAAGGGAGTCATGTGGCAGTTAGGTGTGATCCAATCTTCTGATGTGGAAAACAGGTATTTTCAACCTCGGTCTTCAGGCTCTAAGCGTCCAAACACACATAGCAGTGTGCCGGGACTCGTTTCTCCAGCGGGATTATGACGTCATAATAGGACTTTCACTACCACAGACAATGGTAGTCTAAAGGAACAAATTCTTGCGTCCTTGATGTTAAACGGCTAGGAGCTGGGAGTTGCTAATTTCCACTCTCTTCCTCAAAATGAATTCACAAGAAGCAGGTCTAAGTTGCAGGTGTTTTTATTTGAGGGAGTAATCAACGAATATCACTCCAGGTGCCCTTGTGTTGAATGTAGCTTTGGGTCACAAGGAGATATCCACCCGTGGAATCGCTCTCCTAGTAGAGAGATTTCCGAAGGAGGAAGTGTGCTTCGTTCAATGCAGATTTTAACCTGCAGAACACTACCTCAGATTCTCCAAAATTTGGATGGACAAAGAGTGCGGGATTCCAATGCGAAACCCGAGTTCCGCTCTGGCACAGGGAACATTGAGAATCGTTCTGTTCCTACCCTTGCAAATACTGCACAGAAGAAGCAGGGAATACAGACCTACTCAGATTGTGAAAATCAGTTTATAGCTACACGGTGTAAATGCCAACATTTGCTTGGGGAGATTAAGTCCTTAATATCCCAGATTCTCCCTTTTGCTTGCTTGGATGGTGTTTGAAAATAGATTCGCCAGGCAAATTAGCTGTGATCCAATACTTTGATGTGGTTAACAGCCATTTTCCACCTCTGCCTTCAGGCTCTAACGCTCCAAACACTGATAGGAGTGGAACAGGCCTCGTTTCTACCAACATATTGTGATGTCATAATTGGACTTCCTGTACCGCACATAAAGGAAATCTCAAGGAACAAATTGTTGCGTCCTGGAGGTAAATGGCTAAGAGCAGGGAGGTGCGAATTTACACTCTGTGCCTCAAACTGACTTCACAAGAAGCAGGTATAAGTTGCAGGTGTTTCTATTTGAGGGAATAATCTACAAAGATCACTCCAGCTGCCTTTCACTTGAATTGAGCTTGTGCTCAAATGAGATACCCAGGGGCCGGAGGGTTAGCTCAGTGGTTCCGGCGCCTGCCTCGCAAGCGTAAGGACCTGAGTTCAATCCCCGGTTACCACATATAATGCTGGGCGTGGTGGCTCACACCTGTAATCCCAGCACTCGGGAGGCAGAGACAGGAGGTTTGCTGAGTTCGCGGCGGCTTGCCTGGGCACCATAGTGAGCTCAGGGCCAGCCTGAACTACAAAGCAAGACCCTGTCTCCAAAAAGCAAAAAAAAAAAAAAATATATATGATATCCACCCGTGGGATAACACTGCTATTCGAGGGATTTCCAAAGGAGGCATTGTGCTTTTCTCAATTCAGATTCTAACCTTCAGAATATTACGTCTCTTTCTCCACCATTAAGACATACGAAGAGTGCAGGATTTCAATAATCAAACAGAGTTCTCAGGCACAGGGGACATTGAGAATCAGTCTTTTCCTACTCTTGAAAATAATTCACAGATTGAGCATTGAGCACCGTCCCAACCAGATTCTGAAAGACATTATATAGCAACATGGTGTGAATTCCTACTTTTGCTGGGGAGATGACGCCCCTGATATCCCCGCTACTCATTTTCACTTGCTTGATTGTTTTTAGAAAAGGGAGGTATCTGGCACTTAGGTGTGATCCAAACCTTTGATGTGGAGAGCTGGCATTTTCCACCTCTGGCTTCAGGCTCTAAGCATCCAAACACACATAGCCATGTGTCAGGACTAATTTCTACAGTGGAATTATGACGTCATAATAGCACTTGCACTACCACAGCAAAGGTAATCTAAAAGAACAAACACTTGCGTCCTGGAGATAAACAGCTAGGAGCTGGGAGGTGCTAATTACCACTCTGATACTCAAACTGACTTCACAAGAAGCAGGTCAAAGTTGCAGGTGTTTCTATTTGAGGGAGGAATGTACTAATATCACTCCAGCTTCCCCTGGCTTCAGTGGAGCTTGTGGTCAGAAGGAGATATACAGCCATGGAATAGCACAACTACTTGAGAGATTTCCGAAGGAGGCAGTGTGCTGCTTTCAATTCAGATTCTATCCTGCAGAACATTTCATCTGTTTCTCCAAAATTTTCCGGTAGAATGCGTGCGGGATTTCAATAATCAGGCAGAGTTCTCCGCAGACCCAGGGACCATGGAGAATCAATCAGTTCCTGCTCTTGAAAATAATTCACAGATTGAGCAGGGAGTACCGTCCAACTCAGATTCTGAAAGACATTTTATAGCAAAATGGTGTGAATTCCAACTTTTGCTTGGGAAGATGAAGTCCCTGATATCCCAGCTACTCAATTTCCTTTGCTTCGATGTGGCTATAAATGAGAGTCATGTGGCCTTTAGGTGTGATCCAAGCCTTTAATGTGGAAAACAGGCATTTTCCACCATTGTCTTCAGGCTCTAATTGTCCAAACCCACATAGAAGTGTTCCAGGATTCATTTCTACAGTGGAATTATGGCCTCGTAATATGACTTTAACTACCACAGACAAAGGCAGTGGAAAGGAAGAAACACTTGCGTCCTTGCGGTAACCGGCTAGGAGCTGGGAGTTGCGAATTTCCTCTCTATTCCTCAACCTGACTTCACAAGAAGCAGGTCTAAGTTGCAGGTGTTTCCATTTGAGGGAGTAATCAATGAATATTACTGCAGGTTCCACTGTGTTGAATGCAGCTTTAGGTCACAAGTATATATCCACCTGTGGAATACCACTCCTAGTGGAATGATTTCCGTAGGAGGCAGTGTGCTTCTTTCAATGCAGATTTTCATCTGCAAAACATTACGTCAGTTTCTCCAAAATTCCAATGGACAAAGAGTGTGGGATGCCAATGAGAAACCAGAGATCTGCTCAGGCACAGGGAACGTGGTGAATCAATCTTTTCCTACCCTTGCAAATGAGGCTCAGAAGGAACAGGGAATACAGACCTACTCAAATTGTGAAAATCCGTTTATAGCTACACCGTTGCAAGGCCAACTTTAGCTTGGGGGGATTAAGTCTTTAAATCCCAGATTCTCCCTTTCGCTTGCTTGGATGGTGCTAGGAATTGAGGCACCCCTCAAACTAGCTGTGATCCAATACTTTGATGTGGTTCACAGGCATTTTCCACCTCGGTCTTCAGGTGTTTCTATGTGAAGGAGAAATCTACGAATATCACTCTAGGTGCCCTTGGCTTGAATAGAGGTTGTGGTCACAAGGAGATATAAACCCGAGCAATAGCACTCCTAGTTGAGAGATTTCCGAAGGAGGCAGTGTGCTGCTTTCAATTCAGATTCCATCCTGCAGATCATTAGGTCTGTTTCTCCAAAATTTTCCCATACAAAGAGTGCGGGCTTTCAATGATCAGGCACAGTTCTCCTCAGGCCCAGGAATCATGGAGAATCAATCAGTTCCTCCTCTTGAAAATAATTCACAGATTGAGCAGGGAGTACCGTCCCACTCAGATTCTGAAAGACATTTTATAGTAACACGGTGTGAATTCCAACTTTTGCTTGGGAAGTTGAAACCCCTGATATCCCAGCTACTCACTTTCACTTGCTTGGATGTTGCTATAAACGAGAGGCATCTGGCATTTAGGTGTGATCCAAGCCTTTAATGTGGAAAACAGGCATTTTCCACCTATGTCTTCAGTCTCTAACTCTCCAAACACACATAGCAGTGTGCCAGGACTCATTTCTACAACGGAATTATGATTTCGTAATAGGACATTCACTACCACAGACAAAGGTACTATAAAGGAACAAACACTTACTTCCTTGCAGTAACCAGCTAGGAGCTGGGAGTTGCTAATTTCCACTCTGTTCCTCAAACTGAATTCACAAGAAGCCTGTCTAATGTGCAGGTGTTTCTATTTGAGGGAGTAAACAACGAATATCACTCCAGGTGCCCTTGGCTTGAATGCAGCTTTTTGTCACAGGGAGATATCTACCCGTGGAAATGACTCCTAGTTGAATCACTTCCAAAGTAGGCAGTGTGCTTCTTTCAAGGCAGATTTTAACCTGCAGAACATTAGGTCTGTTTCTCAAAAATTTGAAGGGACAAAGAGTGTGGGATTCCAATGAGAAACCAGAGTTCTGCTCGTGCACAGGGAACATTGAGAATCAATCTGTCCCTACCCTTGCAAATAAGGCACAGAAGGAGCAGGGAATACAGACCTACTGAGATTGTGAAAATCAGTTTATAGCTACACGGTGTAAATGCCAACTTTTGCTTGGGGAGATTAAGTCCTTAATAACCGAGATTCTCCCTTTTGCTTGACTGCATGGTGCTAGAACATAGAGACACCCGGCAAATTATCTGTGTTCCAATACTTTGATGTGGTTAACAGGCATTTTCCACCTCTGCCTTCAGGCTCTAACGCTCTAAACACACATAGCAGTGCACCAGGCCTCATTGTTACCAACTTATTGTGACGTCATAATTGGAGTTTCTGTACGGCAGATAAAGGAGGTCTCAAGGTACAAATTCTTCTATCCTGGAGGTAAATGGCTAAGAGCAGGGAGGCGCTAATTTCCAGTCCGGCCCTCAAATTGACTTCACAAGAAGCAGATCTGAGTCCCAGGTGTTTCTCTTTGTGGGAGTAATCTACAAATATCTCTCCAGCTGCCTTTCGCTTGAATGGAGATTGTGGTCAAAAGGAGATATCCACCCGTGTGGCAGCACTCCTATTCGGAGATTTCTGAAGAAGGCATTGTGATTTTCTCGATTCAGATTCTAAGCTTCCGAATATGACGGCTCTTTCTCCACCATTGGCGCATACAAAAAGTGCAGGATTTCAATAATCAAGGTGAGTTCTCCTCAGCACAGTAGTCATGGAGAATCAATGTGTTCTTACTCTTGAAAATAATTCAAAGATTGAACATTGAGTACCATCCCAATCAGGTTCAGAAAGACATTTCACAGCAACAGGGTGCGAATTCCAACATTTGCTTGAGAAGATGAAGACCCTGATATCGCAGCTACTCACTTTCACTTGCTTGGATGTTGCTAGAAAAGGGAGGCATGTCAATTAGGTGTGATCCAAGACTTTGATGTGGAAAACAGGCATTTTCCACCTCTGACTTCAGGCTGTAAGCGTCCAAACACACATAGCTGTGTGCTAGGTCTCATTTCTACAGGGGGGTTATGACGTCATAATGAGACTTTCACTACCACAGACGAAGGTAGTCTAAAAGAACAAACACTTTCGTACTTGAGGTAAATGGCTATTAGCTGGAAGGTGCTAATTACCACTCTGATCCTCAAACTGACTTCACAAAAAGCTTGTCAAAATTGCAGGTGTTTCTATTTGAGGGAGGAATCTACGAATATCACTCCAGGTGCCCTTGGTATGAATGGAGCTTTTGGTCACAAGGAGATATCTAGCTGTGGAAGAGCCCTCCTAGTTGGGAGATTTCGGAAGGAGGCAGTGTGCTGCTTTCCATTCAGACTCCATCCTGCAGAACACTACGTCTGTTTCTCCAAAATTTCCCGTACAAAGAGTGCGGGAATTCAATAATCAGGCAGAGTTCTCCTCAGGCCCAGGGACGCTGGAGAATCAATCAGTTCCACCTCTTGAAAATAATTCACAGATTGAGCAGGGAGTACCGTCCCACTCAGATTCTGAAAGACGTTTTATAGCAACACGGTGTGAATTCCAACTTTTGCTTGGGAAGAAGAAGCCCCTGATATCCCAGCTACTCACTTTCACTTGCTTGGATGTTGCTAGAAAAGGGAGGCATATGGCAGTTAGGTGTGATCCAAGCTTTTGATGTTTAACACAGGTATTTTCCACATCTGTCCTCAGGCTCTAACTGTCCAAACACACAGCAGTGTTCCAGGACACATTTCTACAGCGGAATTATGGCCTCGTAAAAGGGCTTTAACTACCACAGACAAAGGTAGTACAAAGGAAGAAACACTTGTGTCCTTGCGGAAACGGGCTAGGAGCTGGGAGTTGTAAATATCCTCTCTGTCCCTCAACCTGACTTCACAAGAAGCAGGTCTAAGTTACAGGTGTTTCTATGTGAGGGGGTAATCAACGAATATCACTGCAGGTGCCCTTGTGTTGAATGCAGCTGTTGGTCACAAGGAGATATCCACCCCGGGAATGCGACTCCTAGTTGAATGATTTCTGAAGTAGGCACTGTGCTTCTTTCGATGCAGATTTTAACCTGCAGAACATTATCTCAGTTTCTTCAAAATTCAAATGGACAAAGAGTGCAGGATACCAATGAGAAGCCAGAGATTGGCTCAGGCACAGGGAACGTGGAGAATCGATCTGTTCCTACACTTGCAAATAAGGCACAGAAGGAGCGGGGAATACAAACCTACTCAGATTGTGAAAATCAGTTTATAGAAAGGCAAAAGGAGTTAGATTCAAAATTAGTACACAATTTCAGAAAGTATTCAGACAAAAACCGTCTGAGTATCAGCTCTGTGTTCCAGGGAGAAATCAATTAATATCCAAGAAAAACACCATCACATGAATATCACAGCTGGAAAATCGGAGATTTCCTGGCAGGAAAAGGCACTGCTAGGCCAGAATCTTTCCAAAATAGGCACTCTGCATAATTCCTTCACCTTTCAACCCCACAGAATATTGGTTGTGATTCTCCAGTGCTTGTCTGGACAATGACAGCCGTATTTCCCTAAGTGCCATTTTCCTCTCGCTGGTAGAGGATGAATACACAACGGTTGCAACTCTGGCCAAAAGAGGCACCGATTGGGTGCACAGTAGCACTCTATTTCTGAAAATGTCCTATAGAGCAACATGTTCTGATGTCCAGCTCTTTCACTGTTGGGGAAAACTCTTGATTGTGCACATTCTCCAGTTCCCTGTTAAGGAGCTACTCGGTCAAGAGAGACATTTGGAATGAAATTATACTACAGGGATTTGAGCTTTGAAAGCCGTGATTTGTCACTTCTACCTTCAGGCTCTAGCGGTCCAAAACACAAATAGCAGTGACCCAGGTCTCCTTTCCACAAAGGGATTGTGATGTTATAATCGGACTTTCACGATTGCAGACATATGTAGTCTACAGGAAGAAATTCTTGCCTCCTAGCAGTAGAAGGCAAAGAGCAGGGTGGTAGTAATTTCCACTCCATCCTGAAACTGATGTCAAAAAAAGCAGGTGTGAGGTCCTGCCCTTTCACTTTGTGGGAGAAATCTCTGAATATCACCCCACCTCATATTCACTTGAATGGAGATTGTTTTCAAATGGAGATATCCAGCCATGGAATGGCACTCCTAGTCAAGAGATATCCGAAGCAGGCCGTGTGAGTTCTTGATGCGGATTCTAACCATGAGAACATGACGTGTGTTTCTCCACCGCTTGTCCATGCAAAGGCAGCAGTCTTTGTATAAGAAGCCGCAGTTCGAAAATGGCACAGCGAACATGTAGAAACAAACGGTTCTTTCTCTTCCATATAAAGCACAGAGTGAGACTGGAGTACAGCCCCCTCAGTCTCTGAAAATCTGTTTAGAGCATCACGGTCGGAATTCCAGCATTTGCTTCATCAGATGAAGTTTGTGAGGTCCCAGAATCTCCTGTTCACTTGCTTGGAGCTTGCTAGAAAAAGAGAGGCATCTTATAATTAGCTATAATCCTTGCCTTTTCACGTTGAAAACAGGCATTTTATACCTCGGTCTTCAGGCTCTAACGGTCCAAACACAAGAAGTGATTCCCAAGGGCTTGTTTCTACCTTGGGAGTGTGAGGTCTTAATGTGGTTTTCTCTACCACAGACAAGGGTAGAGTATAGGAAAAAACTCTTGTTCCTGCCAAGTAAAGGCAGAAGCAGGTAAGTTGAATATTAGCACAAAGTATCAGAGACTGTTCAGGAAAACACCTTCTACGTACCAGCTGGGTGTTTCAGGGAGAAATAAACTAATATTTTAAAAATTGCCTTCCCCTGGATAGAGCAGCTGGGAAAACAGAGATGGATTGGTAGCAACAGCCATTGCTAGGCCGGAATCTTTCTGAAACAGGCACTGTGCGAACCGCCGTGTCGCATCATCCCAACAGAATATTGCTTGTGATTCTCCAGAGCTTGTCTGTCCAATGACGGCGGTGTTTTCCTAAGGGCACTTTTTCTCGCACTGGTAGAGGGAACATAGACAACGGTTGCAACTCTGGCCAAAATAGGCTCTGATGGGGTGGACAGTATCACTATTTTTCTGAAACTGTCGATTATACCACACTGTTTTGATTGGAGCTCCTTCCTTGGGAGAGAAAACTCTGGATTGTGCAGAATCTCCCATTCCACTGTAAAGAGCTACACCGCCCAGAGGTACGTTGTGCTTGAAGTTAAACTAATGGCACGTGGGCTTTGAAATCGGGCCTTTGGCACTTCTATGTTCAGGATCTCACGGTCCAAACAGAAATGTTAGTGCGCCAGGCCACGTTTCCACAAAGGGATTGCGATGTCAAAATGGGACTTTCACTCGTGCCGACACAGGTAGTATACATAAACAAACACTTGCCTCCTGGCAGTAAAAAGCAAAGAGCGGGGAGGTAGTAATTTCCACTCCATTCGTGAAACTGACATCACAAAAAGCGGGTGTGAGTTCCAGGTGTTTCTAAATGAGGAGAAAATCTCTGAATATCACTCCACCTCCCATTCACTTGAATGGAGCTTGGGGCCCAATGGAGATATCCAGCCATGGAATGCCACTCCCAGTCAAAGATATCCGAATCAGGCAGTGTGCTTCCTTGATGCAGATTCTAACCATGAGAACATGACGTGTGTTTCTCCACCGATGGTCCGTACAAAGAGAGCAGTCTTTGAATAAGAAGCCACAGTTCGCCACAGGCACAGGGAACATGGAGAAACAAACTGTTCTTACTCTTCCAAATAAAGCACAGAGTGAGCGTGGAGTAAAATCCCTCTCAGTTTCTGCAAAACACATTAGAGCAACACGGTCTGAATTACCGTTTTCCCTTCAGGACATGAAGTTCGTGAGATCCCCGAATCTCCAGTTCACTTATTTGGAGGTTGCTAGCAAAGAGAGGCATCTTATAATTAGCTTTATTCCATGCCTTTGCATGTTGAAAACAGGCATTTTACACCTCGGTCTTCAGGCTATAACCGTCCAAACACAAGAAGTGATTCCCAAGGGCTTGTTTCTACCATGGGAGTGTGAGGTCTTAATGTGGCTTTCTCTACCACAGACACAAGTAGAGTATAGGAACAAATTCTTGTTCCTGCCAAGTAAAGGCAGAAGCAGGTAGGTTGAATATTAGCACAAACTTTCAGAAACTGTTCAGGAAAACACCTTCTGCGTACCAGCTGGGTGTTTCAGGGACAAATAAACTAATATTTAAAAAAATCGAATTGCAATGGATAGAGCAGCTGGGAAAACGGAGATGGATAGGTAGCAACAGCCATTGCTAGGCCATAAAATTTCTGAAACAGGCACTGTGCGTACCTCCTTCTGGCATCATCCCAACAGAATATTGCTTGTGATTCTCCAGTGCTTGTCTGTCCAATGACGACAGTATTTTCCTAAGTGCACTTTTCCTCCCACTGGTAGAGGAAACATAGACAATGTTTGCAACTCTGGCAAAAATAGGCTGTGATGGGGTGGACAGTATCACCATTTTTCTGAAACTGTTGTATATACCACACTGTTTTGATTGGAACTCCTTCCTTGGGAGGGAAACCTCTTGATTTTGCAGAATCTCCCATTCCATTGTAAAAAGCTACACCGCCCAGAGGTACGTTGTGCTTGAAGTTAAACTCATGGCACTTGGGCTTTGAAATCGGGCCTTTGGCACTTCTATGTTCAGGATCTCACGGTCCAAACACAAATATTAGTGCGCCAGGCCACGTTTCCCCAAGGGATTGCGATGTCAAAATGGGACTCTCCCTCGTACAGACACAGGTAGTTTACATAAACAAACACTTGCCTCCTGGCAGTAAAAAGAAAAGAGAGGGGAAATAGTAATTTCCACTCCATTCGTGAAACTGACGTCACAAAAAGCGGGTGTGAGTTCCAGGTGTTTCGAAATGAGGAGAAAATCTCTAAATATCACTCCACCTCCCATTCACTTGAATGGAGCTTGAGGTCCAAAGGAGATATCCAGCCATGGAATGCCACTCCCACTCAAAGATATCCAAAACAGGCAGTGTGCTTCCTTGATGCAGTTTCTAAAAATGAGAACATGACGTGTGTTTCTCCACTGATGGTCCATACAAAGAGAGCAGTCTTTGAATGAGAAGCCACAGTTCGCCACAGGCACAGGAAACATGGAGAAACAAACTGTTCTTACTCTTCCAAATAAAGCACAGAGTGAGCCCGGAGTAAAATCCCACTCAGTTTCTGCAAATCAGTTTAGAGCAACACGGTCTGAATTCCCACTTTTACTTCAGGACATGAAGTTCGTGAGATCCCAGATTCTCCCGTTCACTTACTTGGAGGTTGCTAGAAAAGAGAGGCATCGTATAATTAGCTTTAATCCTTGCCGTTACAC
>PVIC010052121.1:0-12258 GCA_004025085.1 Thryonomys swinderianus | reverse complement strand
AGGCTGGCCCTGAGCTCACTATGGTGCCCAGGCAAGCCGCCGCGAACTCAGCAATCCTCCTGTCCCTGCCTCCCGAGTGCTGGGATTACAGGCGTGAGCCACCACGTCCGGCATTGTGGTATGCGGTGTTGATTGTTGGTGGGCGTGTCTCCACGCCCAGCATTCTATGTGGTTACCGGGGATCGAACTCAGGACCTTGCGCTTGCGAGGCCGGCGCCGGAACCACTGAGCTAACCCTCCGGCCCAATTTACTAATTTCTAATAAATGTTCTAAAAGATATTAGGGTTATTTTTATACTCAAGTGGCCTGATTGTACATGGATGATTTTTTTTTCATTTTGTTAATCCCTCCTTGTGTTGGTATCAACTCTCAGCAATATCTTTTATGTTTTTCCAGTTATAAAGGAAATTGCTAAAATCTTTAAAAATACACTTTGAAAATAGTTCACCTTGCTCATGTTGCAAAATATTTTTACTGCATGTGGTGGCACGTCTGCAATCCCAGCACTCCTGAGGTTGAGAAAGAAGGATCACTATGAGTTTGAGGTCAGCCTGGGATATGTAGTAAGCTCAAGTCCAGTCTGGACTACATAGCAAGACCCGGTCTCAAAACATAATAATAAATAAAAATATTTTAGTAACCAAAAAATCTAATTAAAATAATACTTGCAAAAATTCTATTTATATACTAAAGTTCTGTATCACTGTAAGTCACTATATTTCCACATTCCTAGTTTCTGAGAATCCAAGGTCATATGATTTTCTTGCCACTGAACATATATTTTCTGTTGGTGGTGGGTTTTTTTGAGACAGGTTCTCTCTATTTGGTTCGGGCTGGCCTTGAACTCAGTGTGTAGCTCAGTCTGGCCTCAAATCTGCAGCAATTCTCTTGTCTCTAAAGTGCGGGGATTCCAAGCGTATACCTTCATGCCTTGATAAACATAAATTCTAATACCATGAAATTAAAGTTACTATTAGCATATAAAAAGTTCAGAACACATACAAGAGAGGTATCTTTTTAAGTGTATTAAATAAAAGACGTGTTGCCATTGGTCCATCTCAAAATACTCCCCTTCTCACATTGATCCCATCATTCTCGCTAATTTCCGAAGTCCTCCTTCATGAGTGTGTTTACAAGTTATGATTAAAAGAAAAATACGGTGAATGGTGCTTGTGAGTGCCACCCACCAGAAGAACACGACTGTGGACCATCACCTACTTTAGTCTGGGAACTTCTGTGTAACTTCTGACTCTTCCCCAAGGTCAGAGTAACCACGAAAGGGAAACGTTCTGAATTGTTTCAGGAAGCTAAGAAGCCATGACAGCACAACGAAAGACATTCACGGAGGAAGAGCCGGACTTCGATCTCTTTAACACTTTTGAGGAAGATACCTAGAAAGGAATATCTAGGTCTCGTGGAATTCCAGTCTCGGTGTGTAAGGAAGGTTCATAATGATTTCCATAGTGCTTCTCCTGCTTTTGATTTTCCACCAACAGGAGAGAAGTGTTCCTCAAGTCTCTGAACCTCTTCAGCATTCGTTATTATTTGACTTCTCGATGACACCCACCCTTTCTGGAGTAAAGTGTAATCTCAGTGTTGTTTCAGTTGGCCTTTCTCCAGGGTTAATCAATTTTGAGCATTTCTTCATGTTTTTATTACTCATTTGTACATCTGTTGTCAAGTATCTATTCATTTCCCTTGAGTCTTTTATTTTGAAAGATCAGTCTATATAGTTTTTAGTTCTTTATGTATTCATAGTGTTAGTCTTCTGTCTGAGGAATAGCTGGAAAAAATAAATTCCATGCTGCAAGTGGTCTTTTCACTCTGTTGGTTGTTTCTTTTCCAGTACAGAAGATTTTAATTTGCCATGATTCCATTTGTTGAGTCTCACTATATTTCCTATGCAACTGGGATCCTGTTCAGAAAATCCCTGCATACACCCTCAGATCCTTTCTGCTTATGATACACAATATTGTTTTTTTGGTGGTACCAGGAATTGAACTTGGGCCCTTGTGCTTCCAAGGTAGGCGTGGTACCACTTGAGCTAAATTCCCACCCCTGTCTTAATGAGGTCCTGTTTAAATAGGGAACACAAGAAATGAATTAGAAATTTCAAATGAAATGCAGTATGGAGGAGAAATGCTAGGTGGTGACAAGGAGAATAAAAAATAATAACGGAAAGAGGATCACGCTAGCTTGCAGATTTGGTATAACAATACATTATTGTACACCTTGGGTCAAGTGTAGGGATTTCCTCAGAAATGATGGCAGATAAAACATCTTAGTCATAGGTCATAGCAGGAAGTCTTGTGGTTAAAGAAAAAAAGAAGGCTTTTGTACTCAAAGAATTGGTAGAAGTCCACCAGTGTAGAAACCAGCCTGTGAGCACCAAACTGACCAAGGAGGGACAAAGACAAAAGATAAAGAAAGAGAAACAGGTTAAAATGAGGAGGATCAGGGGACTCTTTTGTCTCCTTCAACATAGAGCCCTGAGTGGCTGATCCATTTTGGCTTTATTCACTCAAACACAGCAATTAGAGAGCCATAGGATTCATCTGTCTCCGGCCTTCCACGCTACTTCCCTGGGTAAACAATTTAATCTCAGGTGATTTTACTTCTCCCTGCACCTTGTTAGCATATTTGCATTCCCCTTTCCTTTCTCCGTACTCATCAAGGAGGCAATAGGTCTCATTCTTCCCATCTGACCTCCCATACACTAGGTCTCAAGTGAACTTTTCTTGTAAATATCTGCTCTTGTTATAAAAGTTACTGAGTTCACTTTGTAAACCAAGTCTTAAAAAAAATGGAAGCCAAGTTACAAGTAGGAAATTTGTGTTACTCTAAAGTTATGTAAACAACACTGAGCATATTGGCACACACCTCTAATCTCAGCACTCAGGAGGCTGAAGCAAGATGATTTCTGTGAGTTCAAAGCCAGCCTGAGCTACATAGCAAGTCTGTCTCAGAAAACAAAGAAATAAAACTTATGTAAATAAAATCCTTATAGAGCAAATAACCAGTTTTCCATGACTTCTAAGGGAACACCTTTTGCTTTTGGAGGATCTTGATTTTGAATCTCACAGGCCCCACGCAAGGTCAACTCCTAGATAGCCCACCAGCCTCAGGTTTAGAGTTGACAAAATAAATTGAACAGACTCAAAGTCAACCATCCTAGATACTGAAGGCAAAGGATAGTGATTTACGAATTGAGACGGGAAGTATTTTCATATATTTTTGGCTAACTTTCTTTATGTTAAATTGCACATTGCAAAAGCATTGTCAAATGTGGGTAATCTCATATGTCGTAGGAAGAAAAAACTGACAATCATTAGCTACTTCCCACCATAGGTCAGGTATTTAAGAAATAAGACTCCTAAGACAGAGAAAAAAAATAGCATCTAAAATACAGGAGGAAGAACTGTTCTTAAATGAAAGAGCAGCATTTAATCTGAAGGACGAATTTTGCATTTTCTGCTTATATTAGACATGTGGACTAGCGCAGCCCCTACAGAGAGTTGATGGTACTGAAAAAGGAAGCAGAAGTGGAGAGCTGACGCTAAATGGTTGTAAAGTTTCATTTAGTGATGAATGAGTTGTTGGGATCAGTTGTACAATATTTGCTTATAATTAAAAATAATGTATGGTGCATTTTAAGTTATTTAAAGGATAGATCTCATGTTAAGGGTTCCAACCTTAGTAAGAATAAAAAAGGAGTTCAGGTAATGTGGATTCAAATATATGTGAAAATTCATGAGCAGTAGCAGAGGGGAATTATGTCTTTTTCTTCATTTTATTAATGTCATAGGATAAAAGGGGGAGGAGATTTAGCTTAGTGGTTCCAGCGCCTGTCTCACAAGTGCAAGGTCCTGAGTTCAATCCCCAGTAACCACATACAATGCTGGACGTGGTGACTCACACCCACCAGCAATCAATACCACATACCACAGTGCTGGGCGTGGTGGGTCACGCCTGTAATACCAGCACTCGGGAGGCAGAGACAGGAGGATTGCTGAGTTCGAGGCTTGCCTGGGCTACATAGTGAGCTTAGGGCCAGCCTGAACTACAAAGTGAGACCCTGTCTCGAAAAAAAAAGAGGGAAAATAAAAAATTTCAGCTGAGTGCCCTTCTTAGGCCACCAAACAGCTGATGCTACAAGAGATTAGTTCGTATTTTTGTGTTATTTCATCAAAACTAGGTCTTGATTAAAAATAAAAGGGCATTTGTCTTGTTTAGCGTTATCTTGAGTAATAAACATTTTACTGAAAAATAAACAAAAAAGCCTTATCTCTCTTTTTCTTCATTAGATAAGTTCTTTTACTTCTTTTATAACACCAAAGATATCACAGATCAGTGATACCACAGGCCAGTGAACTGAAGGAAACAGACCTAGTGTAGACTTTTAAACAGAGTGTTGGCTTGTTATAGTCCATTTTATAATCCCAAGTAAGTGTTTTCTGATTAATACTAAAACAAAATGTCTCATCTTTAGAAGAGCTGACTATCACTTATATTTTTGGTTTGGGTTTTTCCCCCTTCGGTCCAGGAAAGATGGAGTAGGCAAGAAAGTAATTTGCCATGTTTATGTTGGACTTAATTAATGAACTATGATTGAAATAACTTGTACTGTGGTGGAGCAGTTATGCAGAGTCCAGGACATTGCAAAATACTTCTGCTCCTTCCTCCTTCCTGGAGCCAAACAAATTCCTGCCCTGGCAGCAAGTAAATGGGCCCTTGCTCTCCTCAATATTTGATTCTTTCTGTGGCTTAGAATATTGGTTAATCTGATGTAAAGATATGCTGTACAAACACAGGTGGAATCACACACTTGTGTACTGCACAATGGTCACATTTTATAGAAGCAAAAATGAAGCCAAGCCATAGATTTTTACTTACCTTAAGACAAACTTCTCCTCGTGCCTTGTATTAATGTTTATTAAGTTTTTATAATATATCACACATCGTTCTAAGACTTTATAATAACTCATTTACTTCTTATATGAAATTGGAACCATTGTTTTGCTCATTTCACAGACGAGGAAATTAATTTCCATGAGATTTCAGTTTGCTGAGTGTCAATTTGTAAGTAAAGTGGCCTGGATTCGGATCCCATCAGACTCAACAATACTGTCTAACAATTTAATCAAATACAGAAAACTATATACACAAACATTATCATTATGGCATCCATATAATTACATTAGAGATCTTAATTTTCAAAAACCACAACATAATATAAATTTATTTATTAATGTATTGAATAGGTGGAAACTTTCATGAATTGAAAATAATTCCCAAAGATAGCAGGCCACCTTGGCCATGGAGATGCATTCATGGCTTCCTTTTCTTCCCCTTCCCACTCTTCCCCACTAGGTTAGTTTTTGGAATTATAAAGTATACACCCCAAGATAATTTAAAATGTAGGGAGGGGTGAAATATTAACTAGTGTTAGAAAGAGCCTCCTTCATCTCAGACCTAGAACCAGCGAGGACCAGAATTCTCTCACAGCCTGTCTTGAGGTGAGGAGGCCGGAGTGCAGGCCTCCGGGTCTCTTCACCTGCTCTTTGTGCCCTCTGTGTGTCTAAAACTCTCTCTAGCTTTGTCAGTCAGCAAAGAAACAACAGAATAGAACTAAAATGGCCCATCAGTGGATCCAGTCCCTTTTGCCCTCAAATCTGGGGCTCTTGCCATATTCTGACTCACGGGTCTGGGTTGAGGCCTGAATCATAAATTTCTAACAAATAGCCAGTGCTACTGGTCTGGGAGCCAGTGTAAAAAGGCTTTACCATCTAGACTGACATCAATTCATACAGATTATTTTTTAAAATCAAAAATAATTCTAGCTTCGAACCTCTCTGGCTTTTACTGTTCAGCAGTGATCTCTGTAATCCAGACTAAATAATCAAAGTAGCACTAGTTATGCTGGAACTTGTGCCCTACAGTGAAAAAACATTTTTTTAAGTATCACAGAAATTTAATTCTTTAAACACACACACACAGATCACAGCACACATGAATGGAATGTAATATCAAAATTTGGAGGAGGCCAGAGATTTAGCTCAGTGGTTCTGGTGCCTGCCTAGCAAGCACAGACTCCCCTGGTTCAATTCCAGTAGCCACATACAACAATACCAGGCATGGTGGCTCATGCCTGTAATCCCAGCACTCGGGAGTCAGAGGCAGGAGGATTGCTATGAGTTCAAGGTTGGCCTGAGCTATATAGTGACCTCAGGGCCAGCCTGAACTGCAAAGCAAGACCCTATCTCAAAAACTAAATAAAAAATAAATAAACAAATACATTTGGAGAAGGATACCTTTCCACATGCATTGATAAAATTCAACTGGAAAACAATGAATTAGAAAAACAAACACCAAATTACAAAATACTGGATTCTAGAACTTTCATTGAAAAGAGTTCATTATAATTGTAATTACAGAAATTTTGGAAATTAAACTTCATTCCAGTACCGCATTTATACATTTGAAGTGTCCCCTACGTTTATTGTTAACTAAAAACAAGGTGAATTGAGGCCCAGGAAGCAGGCCTATGCCCTGCCAACTGAGGAGTGTCCGGGTACCATTCTGTTCCCTCCTGAAAGAAGAGACTCCCTTCCATTCACACACAGATGTGCACTGGGAGCAGCCCTGGAAAAGAAATGTCAAGTAAACCCAAGTATTTCTTCATCAAGGTCCTGAGGAAGAGTCTGGGGCTTCTGCTGTTACAGATAGGACTTAGTCATGCTCTAAGGACAAAGATTTCTTCCTCAGCCAAAGACAGCATTCTCTTCCATTTGCCCTCGTAGACGGCAAGTTGGAAGCCTGTTCAGACCCAACTTGTGCGATCACTCTGAAACTGTAAACAGGAAGCATCTCAGCCCCACATGCGCTCACTCTCACCCAGACACTCTGCTGCGAGCGAATAACAGCTTTCCCATGCTGGTAATCCACGGGGTAAACAGACCTTTGTGCACAGAAGGGGCAGGAAGGAGTGGGTAAGGGATCAAACAGAGGGCTCAAGCATGGAGGAAAATGTGCTTCGATAAGGCAGACCCAAGACAGCCCCTTGTCACAGGCCCCACAATCGCACAGATTTTGAGGACAGACCCACACACAGGCGTGGGAAGGACAGCCACCGCTCTTGTCCCAGGCACGAGGTCCTGCTGTCTCACCTTCTCTTGTTGAGGTGCACTAGCACCACGAAGAAATATCCTGCTTTCTGGATTTTCCTCCAAATTATTTTCAAAACTATATTAACGTGCAAAAGAGCCAGTTCATCTGAGTATGGTGGAAAGCACAGTGTTCATTTTCCTTCCTCACTGTGCAGGGATACTGACCTGTTTTCTGGACTTCCTATGGAAGTTATATCACTTCACGTGCTGGTCAGCTGTCTCAACGCTGAAACACAATATTCCACATTCACAGCTTAAAGCAAGAGGCTTTAATTTAGTCCCATGATCCTCTAGCTTCAGGGAAGACAACAGGAGCTCCAGGTTCCGCTCACTGCATCCTGGAAGAGAATAGGGCAAGGGGTGAGGACCAGTAGCTCTTTTGCCAAAGAGAAAGGAAGCAAGAGACCAAGGAAGGCTAAAAGAAGGGATAAAATAAAAAAGAATTAAAATGTATTATATGTACATACCGACGCCCCAGGAGGAATATGATCTGTAAATATGCACTAATGGAAAAGAAAAACTATGAAAATCACTAAACATAAAAATATACCAACCCCTCCCTGTTAAAGCTAAGTCTATAATCTTAATGATTGCATCATGCAGGCCACAACTGCACAGGACATAAATCCTGATGCAACCAGGACACATACAGAGGATTCTCTGGGATACTTCACAGAACAGATTCTAGAGGTGGGGCTGGCTTTGGAGATTCTCCTTCATATTTATTTATGCAAGCCTCCTCGGTGTCAGCTACATCTTCAGGACAGAAATGGGTGACAGTGCAGGTGTCACACTCAGGCCTGGCACATGGCAGAGGGAGAAGAAAGAACATTTCTTCATATGGCCTAGGAAAGAAGAAACTTACCTATTCATGCTCATCCATATCCCATTACTAGGATCAGGTCACATGTTCACTTCTGAACCAGTCACTGGCTAAAAAATGTGGCATTTTCTCTGACCAATTTCTCCAAGCTGGAGGCTGGTCAGTTTCTCTGAAGCCATCAGCTGCATGAAAATCCCTAAGTGGAATTGGAGCTGGGTTAGGAAGGCAAAAAGAATGAGTAGATGGACAACAATGTCCACTGCACAGTAATCTGCTTTATACCCAGTAATTTATGATGGTCAATTTTAACTGCTAACTGAGCTGGACTGTGAAATGCCCGGCTGTTTTGGCCTGTTACCAGAGTTGGGTATCTGAGAGTGTTTGTAGAGGAGATAAATGTTAGAATTGCTGAACAAAGGGAGGGAGATATTCCTTCCTAATATGATCGAGCCCCATCCAGTCAACTAAAAACCATAAGAAAATAGGAAGGCTGAGTTGAAGAAAACTTCTTTTGCTTCATTTTTGAGCTCAGACATCCGTGTTTTGCCATCTTCGCGCTAGCATGGAAACATCAATTCTTGAGTTCATAGCCAGCTGGTATTTAGGCTGGAGCTTATAGCATCCACCCTTGTGCCTCTGAGCCCTTTGGACTTGGATTAGAACTGTGACTTTAGATTCTAGCTTTCTCTCTGTAGATCCTGGGATTTTTTCACCTCTAATTTTTAAAGTAAGCTATCAAATCAATAAGTAACACAGAGAGAGAGAGAGAGAGAGAGAGAGAGAGAGAGAGAGAGAAGCTATGGCTTTTATTATTATATCTAAAAGCACTTTAATGGAATATGGTTGACAACATTTAGAGAAAATGAAAGGAAAATGCCCTTAACATTCAACAAAACAATTTACTTTCCTATTATGTCTTACTGTATCCTCTTTCATTCTGCACTTAAGTCATTTTGGCCACTCTGAATGTTTGTACTTGATAGACATGCTCATAAGTTGCAATGTACTTTTGCCCTTCACTTAGAAGGGTCATAGTACATTTGGTGGACAGAAAAATCTAAGACTGAGTAGTTTACAATGAAAGTGGCTCACAGCTGTGGAGGGAGCAGCCAGCATCTTCACATGCTGGGAAGGCAAAGGAAAGGAAAGGAAAAATAGGAGAGAGAGCAAGAGATGAAGCTTCAGTACCTTCTATAATTGGCACTAGCCCTCCTCCAAGTGGAAAATTTTCTAAAATGTATGTTCCACAGCCACTACACTTACATAGTGTAGAGTTGTTTTTCTGCTTATTTCACTAATCATATATCATATCCTAGAAAAAAACAAATCACATACCATTTTCCTATTCTTACTTGATCTCAACACCTAAAATTCATATCCATAAATATCTCTGAGCCAGTGAAGAAACCTCTGCGTCAGGTGGGTAATGTTAGAGGCTAAGTACTTTGCCACACTGAAGTTTACTGAAGTAAGATAGCAGAAATTCCAGGCTGATGAGGGTTTCATAGGTAAACTGCATAATTGTGAATGCTATATTTATATTTCTCATTGTTATTATGCATTCCCTGCTTTATTTTCCTACCATGTCAAACTTTCAGCCTTTTCTCTAGCAAAAAAAAAAATGTCCAAAAAATATCAAAACTACTGTAAGGTAGAATTTAATGAAGTTTCATTTGACGTTTTTCATTTGTTTTCTGTCTATCTGTCTGAGCATAGTGATATTATGAGGGATTAGTGGATCCTCAGGCAAAAGGAAGGAAAAAAGCTGACCCCAAAAGACTTTGGATAAAATTATGCTCTGAGAGTGTTCAGTTTTGTGTACAGAGTTGAAAAAATATGGCTTTGTAAGCCCAAGTACCATTAAGTATTCACTTGGCCCTTCAAGTGCCACCTGTTTCTCCCTCATTTCTTCTGCCAATCACTGGTCCACAGTTGTACATTGTGCTCAGTTAAACCTTTCTTGACAAGTCCAACAACTGGTGATGTAAAGATAAACATCTAAGAAAAAGAAAGGTGACTTCACTTGAACAGCACCTTATTCTTTTTTTGAGGAAAGAGTGATTTCCCTTTCAAGGTATTGCCACATCAGAAACTAAATAGTTTTGTTTATTTTTAAGCATAATTAACTGCTGATAGTTACTGGTCTTGGGCAACACTCTTGAGATGTTGATTTTATCATTTTATGAGTGCGAACTCGAAGTTCAACATGTTCTCAGGAACTATGAAAGAAATTTTATATTTATTTCATTTTGAAGATGACAATGAACTATGACTATATAGCCAGGGGAAAAAAGTTCTCTTGTTTAAAAAGATGTGTAAAGTACATACTGTCAAAATGACTTTCAAGATATTTTTACTTCATATTCCTCCCAATGGTCTAGGAAATAAACCAGTATTGTCCTATGCTGGAAATCTTCTCCTAGATGACACAGCAGACTAGTTAGGTCTTCACTAGTCTTTCTCCACCATTGACTATCAGTTTTCCTTTGATAGTAATGGTTTTCCTATGTAATTTTATCATTGTTCGTCAAAAGAAATATCATCCCGGGACCGGAGGGTTAGCTCAGTGGTTCCGGAGCCTGCCTCACAAGTGCAAGGTCCTGAGTTCAATCCCCGGTAACCACATACAATTCTGGGCATGGAGACTCATAGTAGGTAGGAAGTGACTGTGGTATGACGGAGATTCCATAGCCAGTAGACATTTGACACCATAAATCTGGGCCACTGGGAAAATAGAATGACCATGTAATCCAGCAACCTTACTCCTAGATAATGTATCCAAAGGAGATGAAATGATCATATCAAAAAAATACCTGTATCCTATCTATATTTCATCACCTTTTCGTAACACCCAAATTATGGAATCAAGGAAAATATCCATGGACAAATTTTTAAAAATGACTCTATCTGTACATGATATATTACTCAACCACAGAAGGACAAACTCCTGGGCCGGAGATTTAGCTCAGTGGTTCCGGCGCCTGCCTCACAAGTGCCAGGTCCTGAGTTCCATCCCTGGTAACCACATACAATGCTAAGCATGGTGACTCACGCCCACCAGCAATCAATACCACATACCACAGTGCCGGGCGTGGTGGTTCATGCCTGTAATCCCAGCACTCAGGAGGCAGAGGCAGGAGGATTGCTGAGTTCCATGCTTGCCTGGGCTACACAGTGAGCTCAAGGCCACCCTGAACTACAAAGCGAGACAAAGGTCATTCTATTTCACTTTCTTAGATAAATTTTCCTAGTAATGAATTGTGAATGCTAATGTTTTTAATTTCTTTTTCAGTCAGTTTATTACTGCTGTATAAAGTACTACTGCTTTCCATGTAGTTTATACCTGTAACATTACTAAATTTCTTTGCCAGGTATAACAGTTTTTGGTGGAGTTTTTAGTTTTTTCTATATATAAGATCATGTCATTTGCATACAGAAATAACACAGTTTCTTTACCAATTAGGTGTCTTTTATTTCTTTCTCCTTACTCATTGTACCAGTTAAGATATCCTGAGCTATGCTGGATAAGAGTAAGGGAAGAAGGTGATTTGTGGTGCTGTTCCAAGTCTTAAAGAAAATGTTCCTACTTTTTCTTCATTCATTAAGATGTTGACTATGAGTTGGTGATGAAAGTCTTTTTTATGTTGAGGTGTAAGCCTTCTATTTCTAATTTATTCAGGACTGTAATCATTAGGTATATTGAACTTTACTAAATATATTTTCTGTACCTATTGAGATGATCATATGGTTTTTGTCTCCAGCCTGTGGTATGTTGCATTATATTAACTGATTGTTGTATATAAAACATCCTTGCATACCTAAGATCAATGCTATTTGAATATGGGCTGTATTCTGCTCATATATTGTTGGTTTTGCCTTGCTAGAATATCACTGAGAATTTTTACATCTATGTGCATCAAGGATACGGGTCTGTAGTTTTCTTTTATTATTATGGCTGTGTTAAGGTTTGTATCTCATTGTTCCCCCAAAGCCTCATGTGGTCATGAGGGGGGCCCTTTTCAGAGATAGCTGGATCTAAAGAGTTCATGACATGGGAATTGGTTCATGGTGCAGTGCTGGGCTCAAGGGTAATAGCATTAAGGGTGTGAGTGCTGCTCACCCTAAGGAACCTGGATAAAATACAAGGGATAGAAAGGGCTGTGGTCATTCTTTGTTTCTTGGCTTTACTGCCTTCTGCTTACCCTGCCATGGACTGTTTCTCCTCCGTGATGCCCCTCCATCATGCCACACTTCCTTGGAGCCAGCCA
>PVIC010052120.1:0-12269 GCA_004025085.1 Thryonomys swinderianus | reverse complement strand
TTTTTTTTTTTTTTTTTTTTTTTTTTTTTTTTTTTTTGCTTTTTGGAGACAGGGTCTCACTTTGTAGTTCAGGCTGGCCCTGAGCTCACGATGGTGCCCAGGCAAGCCGCCGCGAACTCAGCAATCCTCCTGTCTCTGCCTCCTGAGTGCTGGGATTACAGGCGTGAGCCACCACGCCCAGCATTATATGTGGTAACCGGGGATCGAACTCAGGTCCTTGCGCTTGCAAGGCAGGCGCCGGAACCACTGAGCTAACCCTCCGGCCCACAAATGCTTTGATTTTTAAGACTGATGTTTCCTTTAGCGCAGCAGGCTAGAGGTGAGTAGACCAGTCTAGTGGCACAGTACTGTTTTAGGAGTTGCTTAGGGACTTAAAATCCAACCATTTTGTAACTGTCTTTATCACCTGGAGTGTTGACCTTGTTGGCATAATTGAAGCTAGGATATTGGCTCTCTCTGTTCTAGCCTATGGAATAGGAGGGAGGCACTGAAGAGGAAGTCCAGGACAGGTGATTTCCTTCAAAGCAAGTAGAATTCACACATCCCACTTTTATTCACATTCCATTGGTGAGAGCTAAGTCACATGGCTCCATTTAGTTGCAGGGGAAGCTGGGAAATGTCGTCTGTACCAGTCCAGCTATATGCCCAACCAAACATAGATTTGGAGGTTATAGCCAGGAGTTTGCCACATTCGGTCTCAAAATTCCAGGTGCCTAAATGTCTTAGTTTTATCATCTCCCTTCCTCCATTTATAATATATGTGAAGAGGAGCAGCATAAGGTGAGCATCATGAGAGCCATGCCCAGATACACTCCCTGTTGGCCCTATTACCAACCTGAACTGGGAATCAGTCATGTCAAGTCATAGAGCAGAGCATTCTGGGAGGGTATTTAAAATTGGCTTGAAAACAGGAGAGTTCTGGTGCCTCCTTGTCAACCTTTTGTGGCTGACATTTTACTTAAGGAATGAATAAAATGAAGGTTGAGGATGAGTGAGTTAGAGGACTTTCATATCTGATTTCCAAGTTTCATAGGCTCTTCTTTCCTTCAGCAGCTGGATTAGGATATAGATTGTTGAAACTTGCAACTAGCAGCATCTGTAGAAAAGCAGCAAAACAGGAATCCGTGGTTTCAAGACCTTACACATGTAAGGTCACATCTCTCTCATTTTAATTCAGACAAAATTTGCAGAGTGAAATCCATAATATATAAGTTAAAGAGTTTGATAAAGGATATACACAGGTAAATAACACCCCTATCAAAATAGAAAACATTTTTATCACCTTAGAAGTTCTTCATGCCCCTAGGCAAAAGTCCTTTCACCTTCTTTGACAATCACAGTTGTAGTCTCTATCTCCATAGTTTTGGTTGTCCTTGAACTTTACATAAATTAAATTATACAATATGCCCTCTTTTATGTCTGGTTTTTTATATCCAGTATCATATTCATGGGGTTCATATATACTGTTATGTATATTAATTTATTCTCATTGCCATAGAGTATTCCATTATATAGCTATGGCATAATTTATTCATTTTACTGATGATGAACCTTTAGATTGTTTCTAGTCTGGTGATATTAAGAACAGTGCTTCTGTGAACAGTCTTGTGCAGACTTTCTTGAATATATATAAACATTTCTGTTGGGTATATAAAATTTTATAACACATACCAGAAAACAATGGCGTTTTAATTCATTTTTGGAGAGAAGGCTGAGTCTGTGAATATGTGCCTACATTCTCTGCACAGGCCTTGAAATTCAGCATCCCAAAGTAGAGAATTTCTTCAAGAGTGAAGGTCAGTTTTACAGTGTATTATATGTATTAATTTATATATGTTGAATCATCATTGCATTCCTGGGGTGGAACTTGGTAAGGGTATATGATCTTCTTAATGATTCTCTGTATTCTGTTTGCCAGTATCTATTGAGGATTTTTGCATTGATGTTCACCAGGGAGATTGGCCTATAATTTTCTTTTTTGATTGAGTCTTTCTCTCCTTTTGTAATCAATGTAGTGGTTGCTTTCAGGAATGAATTTAGGAGTACTGCTTCCCTTTCGATTTCATTAAAGAGTTTGAGAAGTAGTGGCATTAACTCTTCTTAAAAAGTTTTTTGTAGAACTCAGCAATAAAGCTGTCAGGACCAGGACTTTTCTTTGTTAATAGGTTTTTAAAATTACATTTTTAGTTTCTCAGATTGATATTGGGTTGTTTAACATTTTTATATCTCCTTCAACTTTGGAAGCTCACATGTATCTAGGAATCTATCCATTTCTTCTGCGTTTTCTATCTTATTGGAGTACAAAGTTTCAAAGTAAGTGTTTATTATCCTCTGGACTTCTGCTGGATCTGTGGTGATTTCCCCTTTTCATTCCTAATAGCAGGGATTTGAACCTTTTCCTTCCTTTGTTTGATAAACTGAAAACTGTTCCCCAAGTTTAATGGACTCAAGTTTTTAGTTATATGTACTAATACCTCCATACACTTGATTGATCTTTGATTTTTAACATTTAAATACATTATCACTTGTGAGTTTCTATGCTTGGCACACTATAAATGTTATGAAAATTTGTCATGTTGAATAAAAACTGAGGGCCATATAAGTCACCAATCACTGTCTTTTTACCAGACAGTAGAGGCAACTATAATAAGATATGAAATGGAAGATTGGTTTCTGTGAGAATTCTATGCAATACATGGAGGTGATTCTGAGACAAATACGTTTCTAATTTGGAAGGAGAATGGCCAAGATTGTGTGCCAAAGAGCCACTTTTTCTTGGCCATCTACTATAATTGCTTCTAGCTAGATAGTGGCTCTGTATTGTAGATCAGGCAGCAAACTAGGAACTTTCTATAGAATTGCAGTATTTGTTGCATTTATACATGCAATCCAGTTCTGAATTTCAGGTCTTTGCTTTAGGTACAGTCTGGCCAGATATAAACATAATTGTAGTAAGATACAGAATTTAGGGCTTTGAAAAGCTTATGGTGTTAACTTATGTCTTTAAGGGGAAAATAGTGATCACCAAAAAGTGAATTTTCCTGCATTACAGTTGACCTTTGAATCTTAGTAAGTGGAGCAAATCATGGCCATAAATTATTTATTAAAGGTTGGTGGAGATGAATGGATGAACGGCATTTGACCCTCAAATGGCAAGGGCTCCGTGTTAGGAAAGCTGGCCGATGCTAGCCAGCTTTTCTTGGTATCTTCCACTTCATTGCATTTGGAAGCCCATTCAAAACTACTTAAAAGTTTACACTAAGCAGTTAAACTGGTGGCCATCAATGGTATGAGATATTTTGTGAACAAGTTTTATTTGCTGTTGCTTCTGCAGATAGGGATTAATTATGCACACACATGCAAGCAGAATCTTCTCACCAGGGATCCAGCCAGCAGGCAGAAAAGTGGTCTGAAAGGAGAACATCAGAATCAAAGTCCTTTGTTAAAACAAAATTTTCTATTGCAAAATACAGGGCATGTGCTCACATTCTATCTTTTGCACCTTTAGGCCAAGATCACTAACTTAGGCAAATTTTGCCTTATTGAATTACCCAGAACCTGGAGAGGAATCTGGGTAGATGATGCATTTAGTATGATGTCTAACATGTCATTTCATGATTAATAGGGGCAATAGAAAGAAAAAGATGCTCTGTGGACCCTAGAAGAGAGTGTGTATGTGGGTAAGGGTGGTTTATATGAAAGTGACTGAATCCAGTCCACATCAGAGGGACACCAGGCTTCTTCCAGACCCTATAGCAGTGTCATCTGAGGCAGGCTCTCGGCTTCCTAACCAGGTTATTCTTTTAGTGAAGCGACACTTTCCTTACTTGAGGCACTGTGGGCTTATTACCTCTGTAAAAGCTGTCAGCCTCTTTTTTTGTTGTTGTTCACTATTAAAATATCACCATCTTCCTGGGTGTGGTGGTTCGCACCTGTAATCCCAATTCTTGGGCAATTAAGGCCGGAGGATTTCTGCAAGTTTGAGGTCAGCCTGAACTTCATAGAGAGAACTTATCTCAAAAGAAAAAAAAATCACCATTTTTATTTCTATGTTAATGTAAATAGCAATGGTTATTGCATATGTTTTCAAAGCAGAAAAATGACATCTTCTCACTGTTACAGTGGCTTATTCCTGGGTCCCTAAAAGTGTATTACAAAACGAAAAGAGATATTTGTTGCTGCTTTCCCAGTAGTGAAGATAATCACAAAATCTGTCAATTTAGAATCACATAGTTAAGTTTGGAAAGCTGAAGAAAGAAAAGTAGGAATCCAAAATGTAGCAGCTGGACAGTAAGAGATCTGAGGCCAGAAGTCCCTAATTATAGCCCTGCATGCTATATACAATAGTTTTTAATGCTAAGGTTAATATTGTCCCATAATTACATTCTTTCCAACTTCAGCTTATATTTTGTGTGCCTGTGGGACAACCAAAATAAACCATGAACTTCTATTTGAAATTGTTGAGCCATGCTGTGTTGTAAGTCCTGGTTTGTCATGGAGGTATAAGGTGGTAGCTGAATATTGAAGCTGCATTCATAATATTCTTCTGGTTTGGTTTCTGCTATCATGAAAACATAAAACACAATCTGTTAACCCATTTTTAAGCATACATACAGTTCAGTAGTAAATGTTTATATTATTGTAAAGGAGATTTCTAGAACTTTTTCACCTTGCAAGTCTGAAACTGTACTTGTTAAACAATGCTATACTTTCCCCTCCTTTAAGCTCCTGGTAACCATCATTCTATTTTTCATCTCTCTGAATTTACTACTTGAGACACTACCTTTTGTCCTTGTCTTATTTAATTTAGTGAAATACTCTCAAAGGCCATCTGTGCTATAGTATATATCAGATTTTTCTTCCTTTTC
This sequence comes from Thryonomys swinderianus, assembly GCA_004025085.1. Taxonomy (NCBI): domain Eukaryota; kingdom Metazoa; phylum Chordata; class Mammalia; order Rodentia; family Thryonomyidae; genus Thryonomys; species Thryonomys swinderianus. The sequence goes on along the minus strand of PVIC010052120.1, from coordinate 7,401 downwards.
AAGGCTGAGTAATACTGCGTTGTGTAGAAATTCCACATTTTTGTCTATTTGTCCATCAGTGGATGTTTGGGTTGCTTTTACCTCTTGGATATTATGAATAGTGTTTCTGAGAATGTGAATTTGCAAATATCTGTTTAAGATTGTTTTTCCAATTCTTCTTGACATATACCCAGAAGTAGAACTGCTAGATCATATAGTAGTTCAAATAGAATAGTGTTTTCTAAAGTAGCCTGAGAAATTTATTTACCTAGAAACCATGTACAATTTTTTTCCAATCTTTGCCAGCCCTTATTTTTTTAATAGTAACATCCTGATGGGTGCTAGATGACATCTCATTGTATTTTCAGCTTAAATTTGTGTGATGATTAATAATATTGATCATCTTTTCATATGCTTATTGACTATTTGTGTATTATCTTCAGAAGAAAATATTCAAGTCCTTTGCCTATTTTAATAAAGTAGTTCTTTACATACTTTGCATATTAACTTATGATCAGATATGATTTGCAAATATTTTCTATTTTCTAGGTTGTCCTTTCACTCTGTTATGTCCTTTAATGCACAAAAGTTTTCAAGATTGTTTTAGTGCCATTTGTCTATTCCTTTGTTGCTTGTGCTTTTGGTACATGCATTAAAACTATTGCCATAATGCACATATACATTTTATATAACAAAAAGCTAGTTGCATTGTTTTTCTGAGAAATGAATCGTCTTCTGAACAGTAGACTTGCAGTAATCCAGGTTTTCTTTTTGAATAATATTTACGACTTCTTTCTTCATTCCTTCTTACTAACTTCTTTGAGCCTATGACATCCTCATCCTTTTTTGGCTACTTCCTTCTTTAATTTCCTTTTTGTTCTCTTTCCTTACTGACTTATTTATATAGAATAGAAAAACCACATGTATATAAAGGAGAGAGCTCATAAGGTTTGAAGAAGTCAGTGGATGATTTAAAAAATACAGTTACAAATGTGTCTCTAATACTCATGTACACTCTTCTCAACTTTATAGACAAGGAAACTTGTTCTCTTCCAACTGATTGCACTGAAATACTGTCCTTTTATTTTGATAGTGCCATCATCACTGTAAATACTAGTCTCAGAATATTATGGAGAGAGGACATTTTTTTCCTTTGGAATTGCCTTAAGGGCCAACTGACAGGGAACATAGGAGATTAATATTATTCCATTGGGTTTCATAGGTAGATCTAGGTTTGAACTCCAGCACCTAATACAGTATTTAAATGTAAGAGCCACAGTCAAACCACTTCCTAAAGCATCATCTTCCCTATCTACTAAATAGGATACCTGACATTAAACATGTAGTAAGTACAGGTTAAGTATCCCTTATCAAAATTCTTGGGACCAGAAGTGTTTCAGATTTCAGATTTTTTTAGGGTTTGGAATATTTGCATAGACTCTTATCAACTGAGTACCTCCTTATCCAAAACTTTAAGATCTGAAATGCCCCATTACACTCAAAAAGTTTCAGGTTTTAGAGAATTATTAATTTTTCAGTTTTATATTAGGGATGCTTTGTCTGCATTATTTGGAGTACTCTGGGCATGATTCAAGTACTTGGCTAGGGCTGTTACTACTGCTGTGTACTTTGATCACCTATATTTTTACCAGGTTGGAGGAATAACTGTTGCTCAGCTCCAAATATCAGAACTACATTACTAACAAAATAGAATACTAGCACAGAAGATATTTGCAATATATACCTTTGGCTCTGGAGAAAATTCATAAAGAGAAGTTTATAGATATATTGGTAACACAAGACCATTGTTAGAATAGTGACCCTCTGAAATGACTATTTTGAATGGAACAAGGTCTGTTCAAATGTAGATTTTAAACAAAAGAATACTGTGCTTTGCAAATTCAGAGTTTATTACTTTGTAGCATGTTTTTCAACCTTAGTACTATTGATTTTGGGGGATAGATAATTCTCTGTCATAGGGTTATCCTATATCTTATAAGGTGTTTAGCAGTATCCCTTGTCTCTACTCACTAGAGCTCAGTAGTATCTCAACCCCAAATATAAAAATTGAAAATGCTTTCAGATATTGACAAATGTTCCACATGGGACAAAATCATTGCTAGTTGAGAACACTGGTTTTAAGGAACACTACAGGATATGGAAAGAGCACACGCTTTGATATCTGAATTGCATACTACCAATAATAATGTTGACAGGGTAGTTAGAGATATTGCTGAGTTTGTTCTTCTGTAAACTGGAATGATGATGTCTAGAGTGAGGCATAAATAAGATATACCACATCCAAATGGCCTGTACAGTGCCTGGCAGCTGGAAAGCAGGTCATAAAAGTTCAATCCCTCTTCCTTTAGCCTCCATTTACACTTTTTAATTGAAATTGGAAGTTAACATAGTTACAAAAAAGACTACAGAGTTAACACAGCAAATGCCAAATGATTTAGTGGCTTAGTCTATAGGAATTATGGTCTTACAGATAGTTAAAAGTATCTGTAACTTTGCTAAAAAGTTGCCCATTAATCTAAACCAACATTAGTTATCTAGAGAACACTTAAATTTGGAATATTTCAAAACCTTCATGCTTTTTACAGCCTATAAAACCATGGACTAGACTGCTGGGAGACAATTAAGGATAATGGGAATTAATGAAATGCTGTAAAAATTAAAATACGTGGTCTGACCCTAAAACAGTGTTGTAATCAACCTTCTGTCAGCCTAAGACAACACAACATTGAAGGAGTTAGACAAATAAAACTTAAATACAACTAGTAAAGGACTTTGAAGAGAAGACTTTCTCCTACCTGACATCAAATTTTCCACCAATGAAAATTAAGAATGTAGTTTCTTGTGTTTATATGGTTTTCTCATGCATTTCATTTTTCGGAAAAGATACTTCCTCTAGTGGTTTAAGGTATTTTCCCCCATAACATTAAAGTCAGATGAAGGAGACTGTGTTTTAACTTATCTTTCATCTTCGCAACTGGACATCTAGAACATTCCAGTGATAGCTGCTTTGCCAGTTGGTCACTTGATTAATGTGTTAAAGCTTATGGTAGCAGTTACTGTAGTTACTAGCTTTAGATATTATTACTTGAGAACCAGGAATTCATCTGTAATATATTTTTAAGACACAGAGTAAACTATTAATCATTTACCATTCCTGACAAAGTTTTGATCAGTATAGGTTGCCACCAAGTCCTCCACTTGGCACTCTGAATAAATAGTACATTCCCTGTTATATGCCATATCCTATCTGAAAAATCAAACCCTAAGTCCAAAAGACAACTCAGGAAAACTGCCTTCTCGCCCTCTGCCTGAGGACTCTTAAATAAATGAAAAATGTCTCACTTCCATTTAAGATGTATCTACTGAGAATTTCCTATAGATTCAGCCTCCTATGCCTTAAAGTGTATATGAAGATACTTCACATATGATCATTCTGTCACTGTTGCTCTTGAAATAAGGACATTGATCAGGAGAAATAGGGAGATAGCCTTTAAGATTTCCTGGGACAATTTTTTTTAGTTTTTTTTTTTTTTAAAGTTTTTTGACACAGGATTTCACTTTGCCTTAAAGTGTATATGAAGATACTTCACATATGATCATTCTGTCACTGTTGCTCTTGAAATAAGGACATTGATCAGGAGAAATAGGGAGATAGCCTTTAAGATTTCCTGGGACAATTTTTTTTAGTTTTTTTTTTTTTTAAGTTTTTTGAGACAGGATTTCACCTTATTGTTCAGGCTGGCCCTGAACTCACTATATAGCCCAGGCAAGCCTTGAACTCTCAGCCATCCTCCTGCTTCTCCCTCCTAAGAGCTGGGTTACAGGCATGAGCCACTATGCTCAGCTGGCAGGGATTGAACTCTGGACCTTGCTCTTGCCAAGCAAATGCCGGAACCACTGAGCTAAGTCCCCGGCACCCTGGGACAAACTTTTGAGAAGATATGAGGGCCCCAAAATCAACCATTAATAGCCTTCTATTAAATTCAAGGATGGCAATTTGTATTTTATCTAAGATGGAAATATTTCAGTAAGGTAGTTTTAGGCAGGCTTCCCTTAAAATTCAGAAGTTGTGTTTGTGTCTGTGTGCGTGAAAACTTTGTAGTGTTATCATAGCTGTAAGCAATATAGAGAGAGTGTTTTTAATACCTATATTGAGAGATTTTTAAAGAAAAGTATTTGCATGCTAGGAAATGTATTGGTCTGGTAGTAAAATAGTATGTATTGTATGCCTGCTTTGCTGGTATGTGCCTGGGTATCTCTGGACAAGTCATCTTACTTTCCAGGAATTAGGAGTATGTGTGCTAAAAAGGAGAGTGTGCTGTAGGTTAGGTACCAGATCCAAGGTATATTTTCTGGTTGTACTCAAGGTGCCAGATTAGAAGATCATCTAGTACCATTTCATGTATTTCAGTGATTGATGTATGACAAGTAGGCTCTATTATGATCAGACCAGGTTAGCCTGAAAAAAAGGATTTATTTAGGATAGAGAGAAATGGATGGCTGATGAAAAGAGGTTAATTTCAGTGATTGAGAATCTTGCCTGGTAAGCTAAGGAGTTTGAATTTTGTTCTATAGACACTAGGGAGTTAACTAAAGTTTATGTAAGTGGGGGACCAACATGACCCAAGCCCCAGTTCTCCCACTACCTACATGGACTTGGCCATGAGCAGGTCACCAAGTTTTTCTGGACCCCATAGAACTGGATGAGATGATCTTGAATATTGCTCTCTTTTTAGGTGTTCTATGAGTCTGTTATTAGGAGCAGTATTTTATTAGTTGATTGATTGTAGATAGATTTATTGAGCTCTTTCCTTTGTAGTGGATCTTTTATTTGCTAGAATATAATATTTCTATTTAAAATTTTTATACTAGATATGTTGGTACCAGCTATTAAGGAAGCTGAGGTGATTGTATCTCTTGAACCCAAGAACTTGAGACAAACCAGAAGGATCACAAGTTTAAAGCCAGCCTGGGCCACTTAGCAAGACCTTGTCTTTAAAAAAAAAATAAAAAGAGACAGGTACAGTGGCATATGTCTATAATTCCAGCACTGAGGGAGGCTAACAAAGGAGGATCACATGGGGCTGGGGATTTAGCTCAAGTGGTACGCACCAACCTTGGATGCACAAGCACCTGAGTTTGATCCCTGGTACTGCAAAAAAAAAGGATCACAAATTCAAGTCCTGCCTGGTCAGTTTACTGAGCTCTTGTCTCAGAATAAAAAAAAAGGGCTGAGAGATGTAGCTCAGTGGTAGAAAAATCTCTGGGTATTGATCCTCAGTACCACAATACAGAATGTGAGAATATAACTCAGAGGTAGAGCATTTGCCTGTATACATGAGGCCCTGGGTTCACTTCCCCAATACTGCCAAAACAGATTACATTTAAGTGTAAAACTGAGTGACTGAACAATGAATGAATGGCCAGAAAACTTTTAGTGGTAGTTAAGGATTTAGCTCAGTGGCACTGTGCTTACCTTGAGTTCAATCCCTGGTACCAAAAAAAAAAAAAAAAGTGCCAAATATCGAGATTATGCTTGTATACATCAGAGTAGTTTGAGAGAATTACTACACACAGAGAAATACCCTATGATTCCTCCTATATGAACAGATTGAGAATCTTGGCTCTGTCATTGATACAAAGAAAATACCAGTGTAACCATCAGGGGACGTGTATGAGATGAGAAAATGCCTATTAAAATTACCTGTTACTGGGCCAGAGGGTTAGCTCAGTGGTTCCGGCGCCTGCCTCGCAAGCGCAAGGTCTTGAGTTCGATCCCCGGTAACCACATATAATGCTGGGCGTGGAGATTCAAGCCCACCAACAATCAACACCGCATACCACAATGCCGGGCGTGGTGGCTCACGCCTGTCATCCCAGCACTCGGGAGGCAGAGACAGGAGGATTGCTGAGTTCGCGGCGGCTTGCCTGGGCACCATAGTGAGCTCAGGGCCAGCCTGAACTACAAAGTGAGACTCTGTCTCAAAAAAAAAAAAAAAAAAAAAAAAAAAAAAAATTACCTGTTACCCACTCTTTTGATAAGGCATTAAAGTGGGTCTTGTATAGTGATCTAAGATGACGTACACTGAATGTTATCAACAGTATAATTTTTTTGTGAATAGTTGCCTTCCCCACAAGAAAAAAGGAAGTTGTGATCAGTAGTCAGCCCCTTGGGGGAATTTTTTTTTTTTTTTTGTGACAGGGTCTCACTTTATAGTTCATGCCGGCCCTGAGCTCACTATGGAGCCCAGGCAAACCTCGAACTCAGCAATCCTCCTGTCTCTGCCTCCCAAGTGCTGGGATTACAGGCGTGAGCCACCACGCCCAGCCCTTGGGGCATTATTAATTGGACAACTAAAGTGCAGAGAGAAGGCCTCAAGAAATATGCAGTAACCAGCTCTCTGTGTGCTGGTTTCCTTGTGTATTCAGGGGTATGAGGAGGGCCCAAGAGACTCCTTGGATATCTAGGGGACTGAAAAGCCAGTTGGAGTAAAATGTGAAACTTGAAAAGTTTCTGAGTTGATCTGGGTAGACATCCCCTGCTTAAGACAGTGTGAGAAACTGCAGAAGAGAATGGTTGTAGTCCCTCAAAGTCTAGTTCAGCAATGGTGAACCTTTTAGAGCTTCCAGTGGTAAAAACAGCACACTGTGGAATGTGTGCCATAGGTTCATCACAACTGTTTTGGGTGTCCCTTTTTGAAAGAGGTCGCAGTTACAACGAATACCAACTCTGCAAATGGTATTCCTGTTGTTACTCTCCTATGCTCTACATTTCAGGGTTTTCTTGTTGCATACCTATCATTCCACCTGTTAGATTATAATCTGAGAGAGAACGAGGGATATGGTATATACGAGGCCATACTATACTCAGTGCCTTGTACCACTGCCACCCATTGTAGATTGCTTAGTAAATGTTAAATGGGTGAATGAACGGATGAATGAATGACCAAGTGTGGTATAAAGTTGGAAGAGATCCATATAACAAGTGTCTAAACTGATTTCATTGTTTGTTAGTAGAAGGCAAATATGTTGTATTTTCTTTATTTATATGTGAGTATATGCATAACAACAAAAGTATCAGCTAGGCATAGTGGTACACTCCTGTAATCCCAGCACTTGGCTGAGGTAGGATTGAAAATTCAGAATGAGCTGGGAACTCAGTGATTAAGTGAGAACCTGCCTCAAAATTTAAAAAAGGAGGGCTGGAGGGTTAGCTCAGTGGTTCCGGCACCTGCCTCGCAAGCACAAGGTCCTGAGTTCAATCCCTGGTAACCACATACAAAGCTGGACATGGAGACTCATGCCCACCAGCCATCAATACCACATACCACAGTGCTGGGCTTGGTGGCTCACGCCTGTAATCCCAGCACTCGGGAGGCAGAGGCAGGAGGATTGCTGAGT
>PVIC010052119.1:0-12259 GCA_004025085.1 Thryonomys swinderianus | reverse complement strand
TTTTGAGACAGGGTCTTGCTTTGTAGTTCAGGCTGGCCCTCAGCTCACTATGTAGCCCAGGCAAGCCTTGAACTCAGCAATCCTCCTGTCTCTGCCTCCCAAGTGCTGGGATTACAGGAGTGAGCCACCACACCCGGCACTGTGGTATGTGGTATTGATTGCTGGTGGGTGTGAGTCTCCACACCCAGCATTGTATGTGGTTACCAGGGATTGAACTCAGGACCTTGCGCTTGCGAGGCAGGCGCCAGAACCACTGAGCTAACCCTCCGGCCCCAAAATTGAATTCTTTATTGGTACATAATATACAATTCACAATCACACGCAACTGTGGGGAATTTGTATCAGTATATGACACGAGTTAATTCTCATTTTTTACCCATATCCCTACCCACCCCACAACCCCCCACATCCAATACTAAATGGTTTCTTTTTGTACTGTCCATTTTCTTTGTTAAGCTAAATCAGATTTGATGTAGTAAAGGAACTTGATTGGTACAAGAATTTATCATTTTTCTTGTAATAAATAAACATGTTTCTGCATAGTGATTTATTATTTCTACAGTACTAAATGCAAGCTCTTTAATGTTGTTTTAATCTTCGTAAGTAGACTCTTTCTTCACTTCTCTTGACATAACCAAATGTACTGAGTCTTTTGTGGTTTGAAGAATACAGTATATACACCTTATTATCAAATAACCCATGGTTTGTTGAAAGTTATGAGGTAGAGGACATGTTCATACCTTTCTTCTACTTTAAATCGCAAATATTAATAAAAGCAGGTTGGGACAATAAATTTTGGGATGACGCTGTTAGGTGTGATCTCAGAACATTCTGATTCAGGAGAGTACTAGGAATTAACTTGTTCCTTGCTTTGGTGAGATAACCGCAGAACAGATTTCTATACCTCACACAGCTCAGAATTAACCAACTTTCCTATAACAAATGACTTGTATCTATTTCATATCCAAAATCATAATGCTCACTTACAATTCCCACCTATTAATTGTGTTTTTTCACAGTGTCAAATGGCAGGGCTCTTTACTACGTTTCCACTGCTACTAAATTCTGCTACTTAAAGAGAGCCATTCAGTGAAGGCTCTCCTGTTTTAGCAATTTACATTTTCCCCAAATTTATACCTTTCCTAGACCCATTAAACTTTTTCCATTGCTAATGCACTGGTTTCCTGTAATTCGTATTCTCATAATGTGGACAAATTTCTCAGAAGTGCTTAGTAAACATCTTCAGCTTTCCTTTGAAAAGCAGCCCAAAGGAGCGACACGGGGGAGGAGGAGAGCAGCGTATGGAGTGTGTGTAGTACTCTCTGATCAGACATGGCTCCCTCTTAGCAGTCCTGTGGACAGCACCCCTACAATGGGGGTGTCATTAAGCAGGGGTGACATTAAAAGACTCTCCAGGCTATAGCCACACTAACACTGGAGACAAGGCTGTAGAATCTTCCCTTGAGTCAGTAGTGTTAACTGGACAAAATTCATAAGTTGTTAATAAACTTTACCCTTACTGCTATTGAGATATGTATGTGGCAAGAAATAGCCTTTATTTTTTTACATCCCATCCAATTTTTGTGGGACCACTGTTTGTAGCACTATGAGAAACAGAGTCTCTGTATAAATTTAATTTTTGTATTACAGTTTTCTGGAATACAAGGTTTTTTAATCCTAGGGAGTGCTAGGATTATGTCTCAAATTAATGCCAGACCTTTGACATGATGATGTTGTCATATGAACAGAGTGGAAATCGGCTCTGTATGCTGACTGTTGGGGGTACTGGAGGTTTACATCAACTTCCTGGGGAAGAAAACAGGAAAAATGTAGAGAATAGAAGGAAACTAACTATATTTCCTTACCTCTCCCTCCAAGCCTTTCTTTTCCTTCTCTTTTGTCACCTGCAATTTCACACCTCGCTGGTGCACTTCTGGACATGTTTTGACCTTTGTGTCTAAATGCTTACTCATATAAAAATGTGCTGAAGCCTGGGGAATGTGAACATCCAGCCAGTGCACGAGGCCATTTCCTTTGTTTTCTTAGCTGCAAATGTCAGACCTTGCATTGCCTCTGATTATAGAGAATCTTCTGTAACAGAACTCTGGGCACATCAAGAGCTCTTGAAGTAATGTATACATTCTCAGTGTGCGGCAACACTTCTTAGGTGTGGAACCCAGCCTGCTCCTGAGTCCACAGGTAAAGGACTCTTCTGTTCTGAAAAGTCAAACTCCCTACATTACATACAGTTTAAAATGAAGCAAATGCATAATCTTTCTCCTCCTCTCTATTTATACAGGAAACTTCAACAGGTAGGTGAGAATATTTTATCCAATCACTGTATTTTCTGTGGTTCTTATGAGAAATTGTCATTTTTGGCTTTACCAAATGTGACCTTGTCCTGCAGAAACCATACAGAATATTCTCACAAGTCCAGATCCATGGACTACTGGAGGGCAGAGTGGAAGAACCATAGATTATCAGAGCTATAAAGAAAGGTTCCTTTCCTAGTCCCTGAAGTATGGAGTGGTCCAAAGCCCAAGGGAAAGGTCCTTGTTATCTAGTCTTATTCTTTCTACCTCATGCAGACACCAAGGACAGAACGTGGAACAAACAACCTCTTTAGATGGAAACCATTATGCAGCTATCAGAGAAGATCCAACAAGCTAAATGAGATGATGTCTGTATGTGGTGATTCTGCCACAAATGCTGGTTCACATCTAGATGTAGTGGAAATTCGAGGCAGCTTTTACAGTACCACATGCTATATCCATATGGTCTTACGGGTTACACTGAGGATGGCTTATCTGATACGACAGGCTATGAGTATTTACACAGGGACTCTAACATCTGCTCTATCTTCCTTTGTCCCTCATAGAGACCCACAGGCATGGTTTTTGAAGGCTTATTCTTAATTTTGATGACAGGAATCTATTATTCAGCTGGCTGCCTAATCCTTGATCTATATCATGAATGCTGTTTTAGGTTTTGTCTATAACTAATATAGGAAGTCTCTTACTACTGGAAACAAGGTTTGGCTTCTCTCTAACTGGAACCCTTACTTGCTAAAGTATCTGTAAGGCAGACAGAAGGGAGAGGTTGAGAGGTTGGCACTTCTGTTTTTCAAAATTGGTTAGCAGGGTCTAAGTTCTAAGATGTGAGAAACATCCTTAAATTCCCTCCATTACTACCCAAGACTTAAAATTTTTGGTCTTATGCAGGCTTTACTGAATAGCAGTAATGATACATACTTTTTAAAGGGAAGGAAAGGTATGGTTAGACAGCTGCCTTCAAATCTTAAAACAGTAGCCTGCATATTCTCTTACGAACTGTTTTTCTCTTTAACAATGTGGTTGTTTTTCTTCACGGGTTATATAAAATCCATTCTGCATCTACAACTTGCAGGGCTGTAATCTGGTCCCTGCTCCTCTGTGATCTTTGGGTGTTGGTCTATAACACGCTCTTCATTGTTAAACCCCACTTGCTATTTTTCCCCCCTCCAAAACCCTCTTTCTGTAGCTGGCTCCTCAGTGAGTTTCAGGTCTGAGTCTTCTCCTTTGAGGCCAGCCAGGCACCCGGATGGCCAGGTGAACGGCAGTGAAATAGATGGCAGAAGGAATTAACACAGTGGATACCTGGACTTTAGCAAAACTGAGTTCAAAATAGTGGTCTCTGTATTTTTAAGAAGGTGATTTTGTGTTGTGTTAAGCCATCACACATAAAGTAATTTGTTAGAACAGCGGTAGGAAGTTAATATTGTTTATGTATGAATGAAATCAATGATAACACCTAAGTGCAAGTATTTAGGTGTGGCCTGTTTTCCTCACGAAGCCTAGGTTAGCCTGGCATTGTGGTGCATGCCTGTAATCACAGCACTCAGGAGACTGAGGCAGGAGGATCAGTGGGAGTTCAAGGCAACCTGGGCTACACAGCCCAGCTCTAGCTCAGGACTGCCCCCTCTCATAAAGACGACATGTCAGTTAATTCCTCATGGTCGATCTTTCCTCCAAATATAGACATAAACAGTGCAGAGCTGCAGGTGTGCCTCTGTGGCAGCATAGTGCTTAGCATGCCCAAAGTCCTGGATTTGACTTCAGCGTTGGAAAAAAAAATGAACAACAGAGCTTTACATTTCATGTCACACAGAGAGAAAAAATAAGCCAAATTCTAAAAACTTTTTTTACTGTGGGTGTTAAGGAAATTACAAATGTATTTGTAGTGGAATGCATGAGAAGGAGCTTCAAACTTTACAATTACACTGGCTATAGTACTGTGGGTGCAACGTCTACACAGATGGTGACTCTAGAGCACGAGAAATGGCTACCTAGAAGAACTGTGGGTTTAAAACAGAAGATGCCAGGCCTTTCCTAAACAAAGATATCTTCTTATCATCTCTCCAAATACATTATACAGCACACATTTCCTTTTGCATTTTTAATAAGGCAAGACTTGAAAATGAGCAGCAATTCTTTCATTCCCTCTCTTAGAAAATCTACAGTGACCTGCAAATAATACAGTGGAAATATCCCAGAAGAGGCTCTTGGTTCATTAAAATAATCAGCATATTCCAATATGCATTCATCTCTGAAATAATAACAATTCAATTTCAATAAATTAATTATGGTTTTAATGAGTGAAATTTACATTTATATTTCTGCCTTAAGATCTTCGCGGGAGGCAGCATCCTGGCCCAGGGGGCGCTGCTGTGGCGGAGCCCTTCCCGAGCAGACCGCAGCTGCAAAGCAGCACGGACGCGGCTATTCCAAAAGCAGAGACGCGGGCCCGGCTAGGGGCACACGGCCCGGGGTGGAGATGGAGCCCTGTCACAATGTCTGTGCCCATGAACAGATTATTTAACTTCCTCGTCATCTGGAAATGAGGACGATGACTGCCTACCTCAAAGGGAGAAGACTAAATCTATAAATGAAATGAAGGATGTTGGAAAAGTGTGACCAAATCGTAAGTAGCAGTTACAGTAAAAACAGCCATAACCGTCACGCAGGCCTGACATGGGTGAGGGGAGGTAGCGGAGGCTTAGGAAACGTCCACAAACACACACAGCTGGTTTGGGGGAAGAGCACACTCTGCTCCATTCAGTTCCTGCGCAGTTCCACTTGGAACCCGAGGTGGAGCATAGACACTTAAACTCTATGAAACCTGGACTGTACAGAATGCATGGGGGACCAGGAATGTGGTGGTTAATTGAATTTTTTGCTCATTGGAGAGCAAAGGAGCAAATGTTTTGGTTTGAACCTGTTGGCTGCAAATCTTTCAAAAATGTACTAATCCTTTAACTTTCCCTAGCGGAACCCATTGAATTTTTTTTTTTTTTTTTGACACAGGGTCTTGCTCTGTAGTTCAGGCTGGCCCTGAGCTCACTATGTAGCCCAGGCAAACCTGGAACTCAGCAATCCTCCTGTCTCTGCCTCCCGAGTGCTGGGATGACAGGTGTGAGCCACCACGCCCGGCACTGTGGTATGTGGTACTGATTGCTGGTGGGCGTGAGTCTCCACGCCCAACATTGTATGTGGTTACTGGGATCGAACTCAGGACCTTGCACTTGCGAGGCAGGCACCGGAACTACTGAGCTAAATCTCCAGCCCAGTGGGGTTTTACTTTTGCAGAGTGAAGAACACACCTCATTTGAAGACCACCTTTCTCAGACCTGCTTTTCACGCTGCAATACTTGGGACACTGAGAAGGCACAGCCGAATAGCAGAGAGTAGCTGTGAACAGACCTGATCCATCTTTACTTCTTGCTGAGTGCTCTGTAGTGGGGAATGTGGTTCATTTTCTCCCTCTCTCTCTCCCTCTCCCTCTCCCCTTATTAAAGTGTTCAAAAGAGAATGATAAAAAACACATGGTCTTCAATTTACAATGGGGTTAAAACCTGATAAACTCATTATAAACTGAGAAAAATATACATTCAGGGGCCCGAGATTTAGCTCAAGTGGTTCCACTGCCTACCTAGCAAGCCCAAAATCCCTGTTCCATTCCCAATAACCAGATACAACAATACTGGGCGTGGTGACTCACACCCACCAGCAATCAGTACCACATACTTTAGTGCCAGGTGTGGTGGCTCACGCCTGTAATCCCAGCACTCAAGAGGCAGAGGCAGGAGGATTGCTGAATTGAGGTTTGCCTGGGCTACATAGTGAGTTCTGGGCCAGTCTGAACTACAAAGCAAGAACCTAGCTCAAGAAAAATTTTAAAAAGTACATTCAATACACTTAACTACTCAACATCACAGCTCAGTGGCACAGCACACTATAGAATGTCTAGTTTCTGCCCTTTGGACCCAAAGGCTGACCAAATTTGTAGCTGGCTACTACAGTACAGCTTGTTAAGGAAGGCCTCTACCACTGTGGCTGGCTTAGGAAAAAATCCAACTTTACAGGATAGTTCCTACGAATATGTTGTGGTTTGTCTGCACTACAATGCTGAAAAAACTGTAAAATGAAAGGTTGCAAGATACCTTCTGCAATCCAATTAATTGAGTCCAGATGAATGAATTTTGAGTATAATTACTAATTTGAAACAATTCAAAATACAAGTGGATTATATAGAATTTGGAACTTGCTTTTTCAGGCAGCCTGGGTCCTTCATACCCACGACAGTGTATGGTACAAAAAATGTTTTTCCAAAATTATAATTAAGCTTCAGTTTTACTCCAAATATTTTTGATTATGGTTCTATATTACAATACCTATATATAGCCCACAGTGCTAGATATAAAGGATAGTATGCAACCCATCTAACTATAGAAATATTTTGACACAACTTTACAGATTCATTAATCATGGTTAATAGTTAAATAGATTTTAATATTTAAATAGATTTAGTGTTTCTACAGAATAGATGTTCAGAAATATAAATTATGACCAAAGTTCTTTGTTCAACTCAGTTAATTGCTATTCTTCTAGAAAGTTTTACCCTAAACTTTGCAACTGTATCCTGTCAACTTGAGAGAAGTTATAATAGAAAACATCCTGATGGTTGGAAAATCCCTTAAATTTTAAATAAAAAATTTCTTGAGTCTTAAATTGCATTCTAGTTAGCAGCAAAAATATCATGTATTATGGATGGGATTAAGAATTGAAAACTTTTAAAAGTCTCTTTTAATTTGCTGCACAGTTAAGTTGTACTTTGCAATTGAATGTAATGATTTCATTGTATCTAGAAATACTGAATGAAAAAGGAGGGTCTGTTCTATTGTCCCAGTTATAGCACTATTTTTTCATAACTTCCTTTTCTCGGTATAGCATCTTGTAGTCTATTGCAGCATGTACTGAAGCTTACCTTTATTATAGTTAGTTGTGTATTTTTTCTCTTTCTCTTAGTCATGAACTTATACTTATTATGTCATGAACATTTACTTATTAAAAGTAAAAGATACGTTGTGTTTTACTTAGTTTGCCCTTCCCCAAATACATAGCTACTCCATTAATATGTGTTACATTACTGAAGAGTTCAGGTCAGAAAAGCCACAAATGAATCAGAGCAGAAAATATTTACCCAGATCCTCTAGGTACGTGTACTAAGTAGAAAAATTTAGATAACATCAATTTAACCTCCTTGGAAAGGTGTGATAGTGGGTTCTCAGTGAAAACAATCCAGAGAGCTAAGCTAGATTATATTAGTGCTCTAGGTGCTCAAAAATTTGTCAAAATACTTATATTCATCTAAATAAAAATCTATTTTACATTATTTTAAATTTGAAATCGAGAATGACCTGCTGAAGTGACCAAGTAAAAATGCCCTTTCCTTCGAAAAAAGTGAAAACATTAGAGAAAGAAAATAAAAGATACGATACTAAGAGAACAGAAGATGGTCAGAATCAGTAATCGTTACTCAAGGAGAATTACCATCTAGAAAAATATGTACTCGGTAGACTTTCAAATGCACATAAATCAACTGGGTCCCAGTAAAGGCTTCCACGGGGCGGGAGGCTACTGATGAAGCCAGCTTCTCGGGGCTGTCACGGCTGACGCCTACGGCTGTTACAAGATGGCCCTGCACTGAGACACAGAGGCCTGGCATGGTCTTTCAGGGCGGCTCCAGCACGTGGGCATCAGGGTGGCGGCAGTGACAGAGAGGTGCAAACAGGTGCTCGGTGAGCCATCGCATGGCAAAAGCCCCCGCCGGAACATGCAGACCACAGGCTTGCTCCGCCTTCCAGCCCCTCTCACGTGGACCTCAAAAACGCAGCTTCCCTGTGCTTTTAGTTTGAAACACTTCACCCCTGGTAACTTATTTTCAGATGTTCACCCGGGCTTGGAGTGAGAGTTTTGTGTTACTTATAGCAAAAATTGCAAATTGGTTCATGGCAAAGAAACCCTCTTTCTCTTAAAAAAAAAAAAAAATCCTGAGTCCTAAATTTCTATTACCATACTTCTATCACCATACTAAGTTTCTATTACCATAACACATTCTTAGTTGATTTTTTAAAAATGCACAAGTGGTGCAAAAAGGGGTACAGTGTATAGAGTTTTAACCTACTAGTACGTTATCATTAAGCGTTTGAACCAAGCAATTATAATTATTGTACAGAATTCACGAATCCCCTTCCATGCCTCCTGTTCCCCTGGGGGCTGAGGGTTCCTACAGCTTTTTGGGGCTATAAAAAAGTTCATGAGAGGCAGCAGTGCCTTCCACACAGGTGTTCCAATCTGTTCACCTCAACATTGTACTTAATTTCTTTTTAACACCTCCCTCTTTCTCATACTCCCCAGTTCTCTCTATTAGTGTCCTATGCCATGTGGGAACAGGTAATGTGCAAACCTTCATGCAAACTTGAAGAATGTTACTTCTCTAGTCCACAAATGACTGGGTATTACATGCTTTCTAAGAACTTAAGGTTGTAGTACTCATTCCTGTTAAAACTACTTGCCTGTTATTGATATAACTATCTCACACATGGGGTGCCCTACAGTCCCACTCAAGGCCATAGCATTAAAGATATGCCCCTAAACAGGAACACCTTCAGACAACAATGCCCTTGAATACCAAAAAATAATATAACTTTAGGACTGCTCCGCTTGGACCTGGTGCTCATATTCCGTCTGATGAAAAACAGTCTCTTTATATTTCATCCAATTAAAAGGCAATGTAAAAAGAGATATGTAAACAGAAGCACAAACTTGTTTATATAGTTTTTTATGTTTTCAAATGCTCTGGAAAAGCTGTAAAAACATACTATAATTTTAGTTCTAAGTTGTGGTTATGGCGATGTTAATCTGGCATACTACTTACAAATAAAACCTTTTGGAAAACTTAAATTTCCATGTTCATCTGCATACTATATTTCACAATTTCTGAAAAATGTCTTTGAACTTTGGCAAGGTCAAGCTTCTATGATTAAGAACAATAAAAGTAAGGTTATCGATATCTGTTAGAGACTATTTTGGATCAATCAGAGTTGAGTTGAATGACTCTTCAATAAACTATTTCTTCTAAACATGTTACATTTGATGATATGAACTGGTTACTGACAACATTAGGCATCCACTTTTAGGTTAAGTAATATACACATTTCAGGCAGAGAATATTTTAGTGTAAATATCTATTTTCTTGACAGTAAAGTCTTATTTGTTGTTAAAATGAAAAATAATGTTTCCTGTCCACTTTTAGGTATCTTTTTTTGCAGTGTGACCATATGTCATTTAATACATTCATTAATGGGCCTTACTTGACATTATTTGACTTTGAAATTGGTGATGTAAATCTGTAATTATATGCAATAGACTTGATTGTTCAGACTAGAAAATTATATAAAGTTTTTAATCTGCTGTGTAAAAAAATAATCCTACTTAGGAAAATATTCAAATTGAATACAATACTGTCAAAAGCATAAAAGTATAATGTTGATACATTTTCTTAAAGCTACAATCTTCTTCTTCCAAGGTGGCATGTTGTAGAATTATTTTCAACATGCATTCATTTATATGACTATTACACAATGCAACTCTGAAATTTGAAAGTCCAACTAGTCAATTATCCTCTTCTGACTTTATTATAGCCCCTATCACCAGATTAAAGACATATGAATTTCACTATACATATCACGACTTAGTGATTTTTTTCCTTAAAGCCAACCCACTAAAATATCTTCTGATGCTCATTCAGCTAAAACCTTAGTTTTTTTGCAAAGATGCATTATTTGATTTGAAAATATATTTAAGTACCTAGAAAAAAAAAATATATATATATATATATATATATATATATATTTAGCACTTAGAACTTTCTTTGGCTATAACAGCCTCTATTAGAGACTGTGAAACATTTTAGGATTATTGAACAAATATCAATTATGTCAATGTCCTCAGTGTCAATTTAAATTGGAAATATGCCATCTTTTACATCTTCACTAATAGAATTTTTAATTAGCTGTTGATACTGTCAATAATAGAGTGCACTTTATTCAAAAAATGATTCACCTAAGCAGTTCTTCATCTATCCATCTGGTTATTTTTCAAACTTTGTAAAATAATGCCTACTACATTATAATCAGGTCAGTTGTTAAGTACTATGTTTTAAAAAATAGACAAAATAACAAGTAAGTTATTTTAATATATAGTTGCTTTTTCCACTAATTATTATAATTTTGTTAAGCTTTAAAGTTACATAACTAAAAATACACTGAAAATCTGGTATTTTTATATTTTAGGTCACCTAGGATTTTACTGTCTATTTTCTCCACTGAAATATAAGGAAATAAAACAAGTAAAGTTATAATTTACACTTCCAGAGAAATGGGGAATAGACATAAAGAAAATATATGAAATTTCAGCAGAGTTTTATCAGATAAAGGCTTTAATTCAAGGTAATACATGTGGAGTTGTAATGATCTTGGAGTTGAGGATATTACCTCCCTGAGAGAGAGCTCTGTCACTTTGTGTATTACAAATGGCCACTGCCAGTTTTTATGGATCTTAGTGATGGTCCTCTGAAATGCAATGTGCATGGTGAATTCTGATGGAGTCAGCTCCAAACACAACACAAAAAATTGCTTTGACAGAAATATGCCAAGGACACGCTGTCTCATCCATACAATCAAATTCAGTTGTTCCTAAAAAGACAAACCCTTCGTTTTAAAAGTTTGAGGTGAAGGGTCCCGAAAAGCAATTCCAACTGGTTAAATTTTTGAGGGCAAGGACAAGATCTCAATTAAAAACAAAAGCAAAACAAAAATACTTCTTAAGGTCCATAGGGTTTTCATTAGTTTGTGAACTGGATGAACTTTATTCATTTTAAGGTTTTGTCTCTCAGGATCTGGTTCAGTGAATGAGAAATTGGTGCAGACAGTACCGATGGACTGGCCACTGGGCTCCACTGGTTCATTTCTGCCATCCTACTCCCAGTTACAAAAGGCCTCGTATTTCCTGACAACATTTTCATAGTTCAGGGCAAAGTCTTGTTTCTTTGAACTATATGGTTTTGTCAACCATGATTCAGGCTATTCTCCCTTTTATTTTCATTCAAGCAAATACATGAAAAATAAAATTAAAATCAGCATGGTTTTATATTTGCTCATTCATTCATTCATCCATTATTCAACAACTACTTATTGAAAGCTTAAACTGTGAAACATAATTTATTTGAGGCTGAGAGAAAAATGATTGGGACATGGTCCTTACCCCAAGGCAACTGCAAGCTAGTAAGAGAGACAAAGCATGCTTCTAATCACAAACATCACAGTTTAATACAGAAAAATAACAATAACAATGTGTGTATACTAAGTGAAAAGCACAGTTTTAGGTACTTTAAATATTTCATCTTAAATAAATACTGTCTATCTGTCTGTCTCTCCCTGCCTCCCTCTTTTCAGAATGAGCAAGTAGAGGCTCAGAAAGGTTCAACAAAATAACGATAATCACAGAGTCAATAGAGGGAAGAGACAGCACTGTTGATATTAACGTTCATTTTCTCTGAAGTAGAGACCATCTCTAAAGAAAGTTACGATTATTATTATGTTTTAGATCTAAAATGTGCCCCCAAAATTTCATATGTTGAGAAGTAGGGTTTTTGGAAGGTGATTGGATCCAATGAGGAGTTCATAGTGGTCAGTAATGTCGGTGTATCTCTCCCTCAAGCTCTTGTTCTGTCTCTGCTTCCTGGCGATCATGGGCAGAACAGCTTGTCCTTGCCATGCCCTTCCATCATACTCCTTCCCTCCTTCCCTCTTGCCCTCCTTCCTTCCTTCCTTCCTTCCTTCCTTCCTTCCTTCCTTCCTTCCTTCCTTCCTTCCTTCCTT
>PVIC010052118.1:0-12294 GCA_004025085.1 Thryonomys swinderianus | reverse complement strand
ACACTCTGAGGAGACTGGTGCCGTTTTACTTTGCAAGGATCACTCCTGTGTCCGAGGAAGCAGTGAGGTTTTCTTCTCTTTTTCTGCATTGCTTGAGCTGAGCATGTGAAGAGAACTGGCCTTGTGCAGATAGGCACATCGACGGAAAATGGAGGAACATTTTAAAAGTCTTTTTAGATAATTGTGGGTAGTTTCCTGTGACATTATACCTAAAACTTTGAAGACTGTGATTTCTTAAAACAGTGCAATGTAAAATTTAAAATGATGTACTTTTTATATTTTGCTACATTGAAATTCACTTGTCTATTTGCTCTTCAGATGAAACTTATGACTAATTTTATAAGATGCACTGGTCATTCAGAAAGTAATGGATCTGAGTTTTGCAGATCTTCCAAATGTTGATATATGTATCACAAAACCACACTAGGCCACATCACCAATACCAGCAGAAGGTCTCTAAATGTTGGCAATCTATCACACTCAGTGGTGGCTTATCTCAGTCTTGAAAAGCTCCAATTTTATTTAATAAGCAAAAATGCTACCAGTTATTTTCCTTAGTGACAGATTCACTTAGTCTGAGAAAATATCTGCCACATACCTAAGTCTGAATATTACTTTTTAAGTCATTCTTACAGGAAAAATGACATTTCAAGAAAAAATCAGCTAACTCAGTTCATAATTCAACCACACAAGGGCTCTCTTCGGAGATCACAGCGCTATGTATCAAAGTTTTCACAGGTTCCTTATAGTTCATATCACATAAAATATTAAAGATGTGTGCATGGGATGAAATATATTGTTTTTAACTACTTGAAGGGCAGTCTTATGTGACAATGACAATTTAGAAAATCCTGGGCCTCTGAGGAAGAACAGAATGGCTCCTAATGCTGCGAGAGCCACGCTGACTTGTGCGGGTCACACCTGCCGTGGGTCTGGCCTCACTAAGGCAAACCCTGACCCTTTAGAGGAGTAAATAATAAGCTCCTGCTTTGCTGTCGTTTTCTGGTCCCCGGGATTGAACCCAGGGCCTTCCCACCAAGCCAGTCTGCCCTTTGTAGTTCTTATTTGATTCAGGACCTGACTGCATTGCTAGCCTGCGCGGGCTGGGCTTGAACTTGTGATCCTCCTGCCTTGAGATCTCAGTCTTTCTATGAAAATGGTTTTTATCCCCACAGTCTCCTGAAAGAGTCCTAGAGAAGAGCTGGCCTAAGTTTCGAGGGTCCTGTTAGAACCACTTTGTACTTGCACAAGGTGGATTTAACAGTGCTTCTCAGTCTATGCTTAGAACTGCTGCTTCGGCGTTGTCAGGCTGCAAAGAACTGCTGTACTGTTCAAGAGCACAAAACCCTTATCTCTAATTCATTACACAAACGTGCTCCAACGACAGAGCCCTGAAAAGCTTTCTTTGTATTTTAGACTGAGCTGTGATGGCAAAGGTCAGAAACATACTCCGTTAGGACCAAGCTGACCCCCTTGACATACACCTTCGTGTCCAGTCTGGCAGGACCTCATCTTATACTCATGCTTGCTCTGCACTTTTAAAAGTCTATGTTCTGGAAGTTTCGAGGTGGGCATCTCCCCGCGCCAGGTGCCCTCCCAGCTCACAGGAGGCTTGCTCTGTCGCTGCACCGGTCCATCCGTTATATTTGTAACAGCAAAATTCTTAAAAATATCTCCAGCATTTCGTGTCGTATCTAGTGCAAGACAGTACACGCGAATTTGGTGAGTGGTACAAATACATCTGCTCGCACTGCAGCCTCCTCCAGGGGGCACCGTCCTCCGCACACGAGGCTCACGTCCGGGTCGCTGCTGAACTCCACCCCCTCCAGGCCTCCGGCAGCAGCACCGCCCAGCTCCACCCCTGGCTGCCCACGTGCCCTTCTAAACTACCTTTCCTTCCGGTTTTGGATTCCTGCTCGCAAATTTCTTCTGCCTCCATCTCAGTCCCCACTTCGGGTCAGGTGTGTGCCCGGTTCACAAAGGCACCTGTTAACGTGTGGACGTGGACTGTCCCCGAGTGCCCTGTCCTGTCCGAGGCAGGACTTCGGAAGGCTCCAGTCCTGAGTGGACGCGCCCACGCGGACTTCACAGCTGGGTGTTGGAAGCCGGGCCCTGGAGTGTGAGCTGCACAGGCCTGCTCTTGTCCTGGGGTCCCCTCCTCCTAGACCCTGGGTCTTGAAGAGTGAACAACTTTCCTCCATCTTGCCCTCTCGCCTGTCATTTCTGCTGTGGATCCAGGTAACTGTCAACCAAACTCACTGAAGCTGTGGGCCAAGTAACCCTCCCTTCCTTTAAGCTGTGGGGATGGATATTTTGTCCTAGCGATGGATGAACTAATATAACACTAATATTATGGTCTTTTCCCTCCAGCTTGTTCCCATACTCGTTTTTCCTGTATCTCTGAATAAAACTGTCTGTCCTGAGGTACAAACCAGAAATCCAGGTGTCACCTCTGACACTTCCTTCTTTTTAACCACCACAGCTTCCGGTCCAGCGTCCGGAGCCCTCCTGGATGTGGTGTTCCCAGCAGGCTCCCCTGCGTGGGCCTTGGCTATGTCCGTCCTCAGCCTGGCCTCTCTCAGACTGCAGCAAAGGCCGACCTGGAAACAGCCAGACGCCCTACGACACAGTCCCGAACACCCCACGGCTCCCTGTCACCTGCGGGCTGAAGACTGAAGCTCCAAGGTGCACCCCAACACCTGTCACGGACGGACTCCAGACGGCTCACTGCACGCCAGGCAGCTCCCTCTGCTCAGAGGCCAGGTCCTCTCAGGTAGTCAAACACGGATGCCCGCCTGCCGCCAGGCCTGGTGCGCCTCAGGGGCACCCCTGATGTACAGGCCTCAAACCCCTAGTGCCCCACAGCCTGCCGTGTGTCCCCTCACAGGAGGCCAGAGCTCCACCCTGCGTCGCTCACTGCGGTGCCGAGGCCCCTCGGGTTTGTTTCCTCACAGGGCCTCCTCCTCCCCCACCTTGGCTGGTGCCAGTCTGGTCTCGTCATTGTGAGACCCTCTTAAGAGCTGTCGCTGTCCTCGCCGTGACCGCACTAGGTCTGTTTTCCACACGTGGCCTGACAGAAAGGCAGGCCTGGCGCTTCTGGGCTAGGCCCGTCCAGCCTCAGAGAGCCGCGGGGGCTTTCGGCACGTCGCCCGGGGGCTGCCGCTCCTGACCCTGCGCCTCTCTCCTCCTCTGCCACCCCAGGTCAGTCCCCTCCCGGCCTAGGGCCTCTGGGGCTGTGCTGGCCTTGTGCTCTCCCCTCGCCGGGGTGTTGGGGTCAGGCAGTGGCTGCTGCCCCTGCAGGTCACGCTGGACAGCGGCAGCGGTGTTAGGCCCGGCTGCCCTCGTCCACTCCCCTGGGCGCTCACCCAGACCGGCTTCCCGGCTGGCACCCGGCTGGCACCGGGAACGTTCCTGTGCGCACAGCCGGCCCTTCCCAGGCCTGGCGCAGAACTCGCCCACGAGGCAGAGGTTCCGCACCTTCCCTCGGCTGAACAGCCAGACGGCCGAGGGGCCGAGCGGCCGCCAGGAGAGCCGGCGCCGCTGTCCGGCCGCCCTTCCGGAGCCTCCTGTGCCCCGCTCCCTCCTCACTGCGCCCTCAGCCCACACTCTGCCCAGAGGGACTTCGGACCCCCTCCCGCCCACAGGACTCCCCACGGAGCCCAGACTTGGCAGGGAATCAGGATCCAATTACACAAGCTCGTCTTTAGTTTCTCACATGTCTAATTACGCACGCGATGTCTTCAGGGCCTCAGAGCCATGTCACTCTGCACTGTGCCGTCTTGGGGGTGCGCAGGGAGGGCCGGCCAGGCACCCCAAGGGCCCCTCACACCAGCGCTCTCAGCCCACACCTGCGCCTTGCACATGGCCTCAAACACCTTTGCTGACTTTGTTCCTCCCTTACTCGAAGAATTCAAAGCAGATTAGAAGCCCAGCGTGTCTGCTGCCCTGTACCAGGGCTAACCGAACGCCAAGCTGGGCCCCTTCAGTGGGCAAAGGGTGTGAGAACGCGCCCCGATGGAGGAAAAGCCTCTGAAAGGTACCACTGTTAATCCACCCACAGAAAGTGCTAAAACTGCATAACTACTGAAAACCAGTTGCTGAATTTCTGCAAATGAAGGAAAAAACCTCAAACAGTCTTGCCTTTCTTCTGTTTGAGATAAAGATATCTTCAGTGGGGCCAGAGGGTTAGCTCAGTGGTTCCGGCGCCTGCCTCGCAAGCGCAGGGTCCTGAGTTCGATCCCAGTAACCACATACAATGCTGGGCGTGGAGACTCACGCCCACCAGCCATCAATACCTCATACCACAGTGCCAGGCGTGGTGGCTCACGCCTGTCATCCCAGCACTCGGGAGGCAGAGACAGGAGGACTGCTGAGTTCAAGGCTTGCCTGGGCTACACAGTGAGCTCAGGGCCAGCCTGAACTACAAAGCGAGACCTTGTCTCAAAAACAAAAACAGAAACAAAACAAACAAAAAAAGATATCTTCAGTGACTGTCACCCCAACACGCAGATGCCCATCAGGGACTTGTGTGCTGTGCGTGAGATTAGTGTTTGCCAGGATATGAGAGAAAAAATTCAAATGCATATTACAAAAAGAATCTTTGCACCATGATTCTCAAAGGAAGTTTTTTTTTTTCAGATATTCCAGTACTCACTAAGTTGTTTAAAATTTAAATCTTTAAAGCACATATAATTCTGAGAGGATGTTCTATTTCCTAGAACATCAAAGGCAGAAGAGTCACTCCAGTATTGGGAAGTAAAGAACCCAATTATCAAAGGTTGACCTAGGACTAGTGGAGTATTTTACTGAGAGAAGGTAAATTTGGTTTATAAATGTAATAAAGCTTCAAAAAAATCTACCTTACTAAGGTACAAGAATGAAATATATATATATATATATATATATATATATATATATATATATATATATATATATATATATATATTTCTGGCTATTATTCTGTTATTGTGTCAAATCAAGAACAAGCTGCATTTTAATTGCCCTGTGAAACTCACTGCAACATAAAAATCCTTAGGAGACTTTTCTGAAGTTAAGACAATGCTTCTATTTCAGCTGTTTCCCAACCTGATACTAAGATCTTATTTCACTATGTTTTTGAAAACTTCAGTGATGAACAAGACAATCTGCCTGGAGCAAACAGCTGTAACGCTCCCCGTAAATGGCAAAAAGATCATACAGAAGACCCAGGGCAAGTGCCGGGAAGACATGGAAAGTCTGCACACAGAGCAGCGAGTTTATCTTGCCGGTAACTTAAAGTTACCCATGCACGCATATCAGCACCAGTTACAAACGACGAAGGAGGGTCGGGACGGGACCGTCTGCAGGTGGTCTGGGGTTCAGCTCAGCGGCGCCGCTACCTACCTCACAAACACGAAGTTGTGAGTTTGATCCCCGGTATCCAGAGCTGAACAGATGACCCAGAACCAGTGTAGTGTCACGAAGAGTGGACACACCACTTGGCATTTATAGGGATGCTGTTTTCTTTCAAAGCTATTCACTATACTGTTTCTTTCTCTCTCTTTTTAAATGATCCTGGGGACCTTTTCCAGTGCTTGAGCCCTTGTGCTTCCAAGGCAGGTGGGTACCACCTGAACTAAATCCCCAACCGTCAGTATAACACTTCTCCTTCATTTTGGTTTTCCTGTCATAATTCTGTAATGACTTCTTTTTAAAGTGGCACTCTAAATTCTGTAAACAAAATGTTTCCCTACCTCTCATCAACAAGGGAGCCCAGGCTGTGGCCAGAAACAGGCATCAGCAGTTTACCAGAGACAGGCCACAGCGCCCCTGCGGCGATCTGTGTACCTCTATCCTCCAAGAATCAGGCTCTTCTCACAAATCCCCTTGCAAAGCGGAAAAGTGACACACTGGTTCTATTTTTAAAACATGTTAGTAAAATGAGCCTTCAAAAACTACTAGGTATAAACCACGCCCTGTCAAATACGTCATCTTGTGGCGCCTCCCACGACACCCCACCACCTTCCCAGGTGACAGCATTTGCTCTACAACAGTCTAGTAGAAAAACCACCAGGACTAGGAACATTCTGACTGAAGGAATTTCGAGGCTCCGTACGCAGGTTCCAAACTGCACTGGGACTAGCAGCAAGATGACTGCAAAGTGGGATGAAAAAAAAAAGCATAAACTCTCTGATAAGCTGGACAATTAAAAAATTACAACAAACCTACAATATTCAATCAAAACTATTTGTGTGGATTAGAATTTCATTTTGCAACTATCATAGATTTATTTTTCCAAAATAGTCTAGAATAGTCTCCCACAGTTAAACCTTTCCCCCCTCGAAGCGAATCTGCATGATTTTTTCCTAACTGACTTCTGAAAGGTACTTTATCAGTAAAGATCTGGTTGCAGTACTTTGTGAGCATTCACTCCTAGAGGTACAAAGTACAACAGTTTACATCTGAAGGCAATTTTCAGATGCTGTTATTAAATTAATACAAGTGCAGAGGCTTTGAAGGTAAATTTAGGGAACTAGTCTTCTAACAGCCCTATCCCCCAGTTCCTTACCATGAGTGGAAATAACTTAGAGAAGAAACCGCATAATAAAGTCAGAATGGCGTTTAACTTCTTAGTGCCAATATCATCCAGCAGAAGCAATCCCCAGGCCAGTCCCGGGGCAGAATGCTCCCTGAGCTGCCTGTCCACGCTCCGCACAGTTTGCACAGAGCCTCACACGGACCCTGCGGCCCCGCCACGGGCCAGCGCTGCGGTGCTCGGCCGGGCCCCCGGGCGCTGTGCGAAGGAAGAGCAGGAATGTCGGCCCGGACCCGGGTCCAGAGCCGCGCGGCCGCCAGCGAGGACGGCTCGGCGGGGCGGCTCCTCGGTGAAGACGGCGCCCTCTCGCCTCCACCGCTGCTCTGCAGTGAGGAAAGGGGAGGCTGCAATCGCTCTTGGACCCGGGACAGCGCGAGGCTTGAGGCCCGGGCGGTGGGTGAGCGTGCGTGCTGTTGTGCAAAGCCGGCGGCTGTGCAGAGCGAGAGCGTGACGCTACTGCTCACCTCTGCCGCTTGTTTGTGTTGGAATCTCCACACCGTCATTTGCCCTACTGTCCCGTGGGCGGCTGAAGACCCAGGGACCCGTCCCTGTTCCGATGCCTCCTTGCGACAGACGGTATTTCTAAAGCAGCGGCCCTGCCGAGCCTCGCAAAGCCCGGGGAGCACCGTGTGAATTACTTGGGGCGCTGTGTCACCGGCACTGTGTCCCGACAGTACCCGCCGAGCCGCAGTGCCACGACGGCCACAGCGAGACAACGGCGACTGCGTCCGAGCCAGGCCTCTGCCAAGAGCTGCGCCCGCGCTGTCTCGGGCAGCGCTCCCAACAGCTCACGAGGCAGGCGCCGCCGGCTCAGATGCGGAAACCAAGGGCCCAGGAAGTGAGGCAACCTGGCCTGAAGATCCTCACTGACAAAGTTAAGTAATGACTTGTCGGTTTATTTTTATGCCCCTTTGGTTGAAAAAAAAAAAGCACAGAAGCAATTAATAGTCACTAGGTGACTCTTCATGTATCCAAATGTCTTTCATACTATTGGAACAATTCTACTTTAGAACTGAAACACACTATCAATACCTTTTAAAAGCACTGCCAAGTCTCATAAGCCACTGCCCTGTTACGTACAGGCTTTGCGTGTGTATTACAGAAAAGCCAGGTGAAGAAACAACAGTAACAAAATAGGTGAAAAGGTTTTGGAATTGTGAAACACATGCTCAATTCCCCCGGACCAGCAGAATTAGAACAATCAGGCTTCTGAGGCTTCTGGAATTGATTAATTAACAAAAAAGAAAAACTAACGCAAGCTATTGGCAAACCAAGCTGGAACGTGGAGTCTTACTCGGAGTATGAGAACAAAGTCCTGCTTTTTAATGTTTTTTTCTAAGCAAATTCAATACATGATCATGTGCAATCAAAGTATCATGTTCTTGCCTGGAGCTGTCCAGTTACTTTCTCCTGTAATTCCTGGTTGAACTCCATATGGAAACCCTTAGTCCATAAATACACAGCAGACTCGCCAGTGTGGCCCTCAGGCCTGAACAGACTCCCAGCAGGACTGAGCGTGGGACTCGAGCAGGGCCGGCCCCTCAGCCCTCCCAGGCCCGGCGCTGCGGCCGCCCGCGGTCCAGCGAGCTTCCCAGCCCTGCTTGGCTTCAGACCCCTCAGTGACTGGCACTATGTGCGTGGGTTGCACTTGACACACGAGGAGAGCCCGGTACCCCAGTCCTCCCTTTTAGCCGGCGTAGTTTAACCACAGGCTTGATTCATTTTTATGCAAGTCAGTCCCCGATTTCTTAAGATAAATGAGCTCTGCTGGGCTACGGTGGGGACCAAGCAAGAGCGTCAGTGCGATACCAAAGGCCAGTCTCTGCGCTCGGGCAGCGTCAGCAGCGGGACAGTGCGGCTCCACTCGCGGCCTGCTTTTCTCTTACCTTGTTATCTTCCTTTTCTGGCCTGGGGGAAAGGACCAGAAGGCTGCGAAGCAGAGCTCAGCGGAGACCGTGGCAGCGCTTCAATCACGTCCAGAGGCCGGCAAGGCGGGTCTCAGTGCACCCCGCGACCACAGGCCGTCCGGATCCTCCAGCAGGAGTCCCTCGCCTGTTATAGCCCCTGGCTGGGGCCGCGCTCCCCACGCTGGCCTCGGAAGGCTCCGTGGGCCGGGCTTCCTGGGCACACCTGCAGCCCTCGCTGCGTTGCAACACGACCTGCCTTCTGGTCCGAGGGTGTCGTCATGGTGTTTCTCAGCATGCCCAGTTTGAGAAACAGCTTCACTCCTCTCCCTGGGGCTAAGGTGCCGCGTACATGTCCAGCCAGCAGTCGGTCACTGAGCCCACCGGAGGGCGCCTGGTAACCGGCCTTGGAGACAAGGGGCCCTGAGGGCTGAAGCAGACCCCCGCCCCAGCCCGCTCCGCACACCTGCCCAGGGAGCCAGAGAGCAAAGATTCGCAGACCCCGGCTCGGGGCTCCACCCGGCAGCTCTGGAAGGGCCCCACGCTCCCCTTTCCCCGTCTGCACCCTGCGATGCGGAGCCACGGGGCTTCCCTCCGAAGACCGCAGGGAGGACTGAAGCTCTCAAGTGTGTAAGCGGCTCCGGACAGGGCCGAGCAAACACTAATCACAATGTGAACGTAACCCGCGTTTCCGTCCTCCCCGAGGTCACTCCTGCCCTGGTCTCACCGGGAGGAGCCTGTCCACACGCAGTTCTACTACCGGACTTTGTTCGATGCAGACAGCTGGGGTCAGTGCCCAGTAAAGGCCAGGGGCATGATGACGGAGCTCATTTTCTGGGGCTACAGGAGAATTACTACAGCTCCCGGCATCCTATTTTTTTTTTTTTGGTGGTGCTGGGATCAAACTCTGGCCCTTGTACTTCCAACGTAGGCGTGGTACCACTTGAGCTAACTCCCTGCCCCCCGCATTCTTAATTAGGCCTTTCTCATGGTAAGCCCAAATTTAGAAGGTTACAGACAAAGACGCCTTCTTTGAATAATCTTTAGTCGGGCTCCTCTGAGTCCTCTTCGGCCTTGACCTGGTCCCTGAGCCCTGCGCCCAGCCTTAGCCCAGAAGCCCACCACGGCAGCGTGCTGGCCCCCGCCCCGGCCCTGACACCGACTCCAGCTCTTTCCCGGCATGCCCCGCGGGTGTCTTCTCCCTGCAGCTTTCACTCTGATCTAACTTGGCTTTGAGGTCCATGTCTCTCTCCTATTCCGACAGCCTTGAGTTTAGTCTTCTTTGCTACTTAAAAAAGTACTAGTTATATTTTATACTCCTTAATGATAAAAATTTAAAAATGACCGACATACTAATTCTCTACACAGAGCAACAGGAGAAAACTGAAAAAGACTTTATGATGTTCAAAGACAGACCTGCTCAGGGACAGTAGGGTGATGAATGTGAGAACTGTAGAGCAAGGACGGAAAACCGAACCGTGCTTCCCTGGGCTCCGCTGTCTCAGAACCGCCCGCTAGAAAGGAAAGGCTAAGGTCAGCTCAGCGTGGCCCGGAGACACGCCCGCTCTCAGAGCTGCTGCCCGCGTGCCAGCAACGGTGTCTCAGCCTGACGGTCGGCTATGCCTGGCTGCGGGGTTGACAGGACGAGAAGGGCAAATGCGATGGGGACGCCTGAGGGCAAGAAGCCCCCTGACAAACGGGAAAGACAAAAGAGATGGCAGACAGAGGGTATTTCAAACGGCTAAGTTAGAGTTCACCTCAAACATCAACACTGCAAGAGAAGGTTCACATGTTATTATGATACCTATATCTTTCCAACTGAACACGGCCAGCTGAAGTGGTTTTTTTTTTGTTTTTTGTTTTTTTTTTAAGACAGGGTCTCGCTTTGTAGTTCAGGCTGGCCCTGAGCTCACTATGGAGCCCAGGCAAGCCTAGAACTCAGCAATCCTCCTGCCTCTGCCTCCCGAGTGCTGGGATGACAGGCGTGAGCCACCACGCCAGGCACTGTGGTATGTGGTGTGTGGTATTGATGGCTGGTGGGCGTGAGTCTCCACGCCCAGCATTGTATGTGGTTACCAGGATTGAACTCAGGACCTTGCGTTTGCAAGGCAGGCGCCAGAACCACTGAGCTAAATCTCCGGCCCCAGGTGAAGTTTTTATAATGGACCCATCAGATTCCAGAAACCTTACTTAGGAGATGGGGGGGGTAGAGAAAACATTGATAGGGAGAAAAATGTGCACTTATATGAATCAATAGAAATGATTTCTTTGTTATTTAATTTTGAAACAGGAAACTGCTCTTTTCCTGAAGGCGCTACATAAAAGTAGTAAAATCCCCTAGGCTTTAAGCTCAAGTTGAGCAGTTTGCTATATTAATGTCAAATTCATCCACCAAATTAATAGAAAAGTATATCAAATTATCTATGAGAAATTCAACCTCCCTTTAGGAGTACTACAAATTAACACGCACTCAGCTGTACTCGGAGACATTTACCCACGGGTTTCTGGAGCTTTTGACCCTTGAGAAGAAACGGGTCGGTGCCCCCACTGCATTCCCAGCAAGAGCCGATGCTGTCTGAGATGGACAGCCGCGTCCACCAGCAGGGAAACCTGGCGGCGAGCGTAGCGCCACGCGAGTCCAGAGCTCTGCGGGGCGACTGCCAAGCCAAGCCCGGGGTGGGTCGGTCCGCAGAGCCCGGGCAGCCTCAGCCCGACTCCGGACCAGCACGGACCCGGCTCCGCGGGACCAGCTGTCACGCGCACGGACGGGCTCCCCCAGTCCCTTCTGCTCCAGACCTCTGGGTTCCGCCGTGCAGCAACCCCGGAATAACAGGCCTGTTCCTACATACTTCGGACTTCTCAGTTTCTAAATTTGATTTGCATGCTTCTCTTTTTTATCGGATTTTTCAGCATCTAAAAGGAAACTTTTTTGGTGTCTGAATTACGAGGAATGCCAAAGCTTTTACGGTAAAGGAAGGAGGACGCAGGAGTCTTCGCTTGGAAGCGTCTGCGTAAGGGAGGTGGAGGAGAGAAGGCCGGCCGGAGAAAAGCCCCGAGGACAGCCTGGAGCCGAGGCCCAGAAGAGGAAAGCTTCGGGACCGGTGGTGTAAGGTGCCACCCCGCAGCCGAGCCCGAGCCTGGCACACGTCCGGCACGAGACACAGTGCAG
The DNA here is from genome assembly GCA_004025085.1 of Thryonomys swinderianus. Lineage (NCBI taxonomy): Eukaryota > Metazoa > Chordata > Mammalia > Rodentia > Thryonomyidae > Thryonomys > Thryonomys swinderianus. The sequence goes on along the minus strand of PVIC010052118.1, from coordinate 647 downwards.
AGGACCCAGGCGCAGGACGAGGAGGCCGGCATGGGCCCACCACACCCTCCGCGGGCTTCGGCGCAGACCAGACTCGGCCTCTTAAGAATGATTCGCCGTGTGACATCGACGCAGCACCTGACACCCTCCCTGATGGCCGTTTGTTCTGTCTACGGACACAAGCTCAGGGACCGCTCCAGGCCGCTGCAGCAGAGCAGAAACAGCGCGAGGTCTGGCTTTTAACCAGTTCAAGGACCCCTGGCTACAAGCGGCTGGGGCTCTCAGCACGGTCCCGGGAGGAGGGCGCGCCGGGCTGGCCCGCTCCCTCCAGGCCTCTGCAAGGCTGTTTCGGGGACGCAGAGCCCAGACTTTGCTCCCGGAGACAAGTGCGTTTCTCAGCGGTCTGACCAGTGTCAGCCCGTGCGCCTGGCCCAGCCTGGCGGGCGGGAGAGGCCACCCCACGCCTCCCGCTCAGCGGCACGGCTTCCTAGACAGTGTCTGGGCTACGTATGTTAATTTCTCTTTCTCTGCTCCTACCTCTCTATTGACATGCCACAGGCGAAAAAAACATGAATTACACTATTTTTAGTTTTAATAGAGCCTTAGGGGCTACGGTTTTCATATTTAAATTGGATTGATTTATCCCAATTCATTAATCAGATAAACCC
>PVIC010052117.1:0-12273 GCA_004025085.1 Thryonomys swinderianus | reverse complement strand
CCTTCTTCTCCTTCTCCTTCTCCTTCTCCTTCTCCTTCTCCTTCTCCTTCTCCTTCTCCTTCTCCTTCTCCTTCTCCTTCTCCTTCTCCTTCTTCTTCTTCTTCTTCTTCTTCTCCTTCTTCTTCTTCTTCTTTCTTCTTCTTCCTTTCTTTGCAGTACTGGAGATTGAACTTGGGCCCTTGTGCATCCAAGTTTGGCTCAGCAACACTTTAGCTAAATCCCAGCCCCTACTGGGCCCTTTTGAAAGACCCAGAGCATTCTTATAAGTAAGTATAAACTATGAGGTGATTAAGCTTTCCTTCCTACAAATTAAATTCTTCTGAGCAAAGGAATATAATACCATAAAATTAGATAGTGATTTTTTCAATACTTATTTAATTTTAAGATAATATTTTCTCATAGAAAAGTAACAAGTACAGTCCACAGAATCCTTTTATCCCCTTGAACTCTTTGAGAATGTGCTATCAATAAGATGCTTCATTACTATCCAATATTTTAGTGTGAAGGTCTATAAACAAAAGAACCTAGTCCGTGTAACTAAATGCCAACATCAAAATCAGAAAAGTGATACTCTTGCCATACCCCTGTGAAACCCTCAGAGCTCATTCTCAGTCTTTCTAGATGTTTTGAAGATACCCTTTATGAGGCCAACGTTGCAGATTTGAGTCACACATTGCGTTTGGTTGGCGTGGGTGCTGAGGTCTCTGAGTCTGAGAGAACTCCCCTATCTGCGCTGTGTTTTTAGGGTCCTGTGGGTCTTGGAGATCACAGCCTGGATCCTGTAGAGTGCCTTTCCCTGGGGATCTGCCTGAGAGTTCCTCCTGTTCGCGTCTGCCAGGAATATTTCAAAGCTATGCTGAGTGCTTCATATCAGGTCTTGTTGATGGTACACAACTCCAGTTCTGGGCATTACTGATTAAGTTAACTTTGAACATTTGATTTAGGTGCCGTCTGCCAGACATTTGCACTCTGCAGTCTTTTTCCCTGGTGCGTGATTGATAATTCTTGGTGAGTGAAGCAGGGAGGGCAGAGTACTTTGGGCTTACGTACAAATCTTTGTCGACATAAGCTGCCAGCTTGCTCACACCGATTCATCAGAACGCACTCAGGGTCCTGCGCTTTTCAGTGTTAACAGTCTCTTATGACCATGATTTATCTTAATGGCCAAATTCTTCCAGATGTGGCCAGGCAAGCCTCTTTAAGATGGTTTCTATGTTCTTCTGACATATTCCCATGATTTTTTTAGATCATTTCTTTATTTGCCCTCACAAGATGTTGGAGGTTCAGAGCGTCTTTGCCCTGCCCCAGTCCTGGGGCGGCAAGTCCTTGTGGAGCCCTGGCTTTCAGGGCAGGAGGGAGGCAGACAGAGTCACTGTGAGCCACCATCTGGGCCAGGTCCGCTGTGGTTCTGTGGGGCTGGTCGTCTCAGATTGTCCTGTGTGTGAAGCTAAGGAGTACAGTGGATAAGTAACTCAGTGTAGGATGATACGGCACCACTCCAGCACTAGTTGGAAGAGGGGAACTGTAGGTATAGAGATACTTTGGAGTCTAAATTATTCCTACTAAGTATAATTGAGTCTAAAAGAAAAATAATGACAGTACCAGACACATTACCGTGAATCCCCGTTAAAAGTTTCCCCTTCGCTTTGAAGACACGTATCGCTGTTCTTCCGTTTTCTGAAGGAGCTCTAGAAGTTCTCTTTCTTGAGTATCTAGTTATGCAGCTGTGGCTGCCTCAACATCCTGAATGGATGCAAAGTGCTCACGCTTCATGGGCATTTTAACCCTGCGGAAAAGCCAGAAGTCCCAGTGCCAGGTCTGGTGAATAAAGTGGCTGGAGACACAGAGCCACGTTTTCACGAGCTGCCTTTTCATTGGATGGCGTTTGGCAGGAGCAGTCACGGTACTTTTTAGCGCCACTAAAGACATTTAGGGAAGAGGACTTCCAGGGCTGTTTCAGGAAGTGGGAAGGATCACAAAGTAACTATGTCTGAAGCAAAGGGGAAGATTTTGAAACAGATTCATGGCAATGTGACTTTTACTGTAATAAATTATTTTTAAATTTAAACATTCATTGTATATTTATATCACACCTTGTGTATTAATTTTTGTGTACTGAAAGTCATGATGCCAGCCTAATGCTTCATTTCCAATCCAACTGCCCAGAATTCTTTCTAGGTTTCTCTCATGTCATATTTGCGATTCTTCTCTTGTAACAGTCCTGAAATTATACAACACAGTCCCGTAGAATCCTGAGATGACTCCTGCAAGTCAGTCCCGTTTTCATGGCTGTCCCTGACTCACTCCAGCAGAGATGTCGGCTGTGCCTCCTGGGACGCCCTCCTGCCAGTGGCTGGGCTTTGACTCTGACCCTGGACTGGGCCTTGTGCTCAAAAGGAGGCCGTCTAGGCTGCCTGGGTCAGGTCCTGAGCTGGGCTGGCCTCTGCCAGCCACCTGCTCATCTCCCTGGAGTGCCAGGTCACCATCGGACTGTCAGTTTCTTCCCACCCTTGGGTGTGGAAGCTTCTTATGCTGGCAGTCCTTCATGGCTTTAGTTATTTTCTATTTTATTTATTTCCATAGTGTGGAAGTTTATGGAACACAGTGTGATAATTTGATACATGTACACAATGTATAATGACCAAATCATTGTCGTTGGCATTTGTTTCTCCTTCATTTTTAAAACATTTTGATTAACATAATAACTGTACCTTTGCATGGGGAACAGTTTAGTATTTGAATACATGTATCTTTTTAATAAGTGTTTCCCCCACTCTCTGGGGCTTAGAATAGCATAAAATGTGAGTGATGTAGGTAAATATTATTGTCAAATATCAGAGCACTAAAGGGCTGATACATTAGAGGATAGCATAATTATCTAAAAGTGTGTGACTTATGGAAGATGATAAGTGGGTCCAAATGAGATGTTATCAAAATGCGTACAGTGAAAAATGTCTGTATGTTCAGCATTCTGAGAGGCTGAGGGAGGAGGTTTAAAAATTTGAGCCTGGCCTAGGCAACCTAAAACTTACTAAGACACACAGACAAACAGACAGATTGATAAGTGGATACAGGTAGCTCACTGAGAAGTTTTTGAGTTCAAGCAACAGTGAGAGAGACACGGAAAGACAGTGACACACAGTGACAGAAAGACAGAGAGACAGAGAAAGACAGAGAGATTCCATATCGCTGTGAATCAAAATACCTACTTCTAGATTAACAATAACAGCAGAAGCTGTTTTCTTTTTGTTTGCATCTTTAAATGGGCAGCTGAGCATTTCAATGAAAAGTGAATGTTCTATAATGAATTTCATCAGTATGTATATCTACAGTGTACCAGTAAAAAAAAAATCTATAAATAAAATTTAAAATTTTTTAAGTAAAGGAAAAGTGAATTTTTGCTTTTTAGTTCTTGTTCACACTTTAGGAGTGTTGTTACTGGCTGGTAGAGGAGAATCAGTCCAGTGGTGATTTCTTCTTTCTGTTCAGAATGAACCTTTTATGAAATGTAAATATTTTAAAGTACATTTTACATTTAAATGAGAGTCTCTAAGGTGTAATTTCAAGTTCAATGAAATTATTTTTCACCTTTTGAAGATTGTTATTTATGATCAAAAGAATGCATTCACTAGTTTCCCTTACCTCCTCATCCTTGGGTTGGGAGCTATGTCTAAGCATTCATCCTCAAATTTCTAATTCCTTCCTTTCCACCACCTGTTCCTGGATTCTGTTCCAGACAGATGCCCCTTGAATAGCTTAGCTGAGAAAATGTAAACATTAGTGTCTTATTTTTCCCCCACTCATCATCTAAAATTTCATGGTTTGAAGAATAAAACTTCCCGGGAACATCCCTAGTCCCAGTCAATGAAAATTACACAATGTCTAATTTTCAGTCTGTCTCTTTAGAAGAAAGAGGGGCCTCACTCTACCTGCCATGTGGATCCCTAACTACTTGTTGTGAGCTTATTTCATTGTGACGACACTGGGAAAAGAGCTCATTTTTTATTTGTAACAGCAAATTAAACTGGATTTACCAGTAAATTATACTCTCTTTGAAACACGAAGCAGATTTTACTATGATTTCTTTTACTGCATGACCAACACATCTCCAACTAATATTGTTCACCCAAGGTAAGTGGAGCTGAGGTTGTACTGGTGGTTGGCAGAACAGTCCTGTTCTGGGTGTTAGAAGAAATCTGAAGACTCACTTCATTCTCCAGACAGGAACTCCTCCCATTCCCCCCCACAGTTTCCATTTAGTCTCTTTCAGTGCATCCACCGGAGTGGATTTTTCTTAAACAGGTATCACGCAATCAAGCTTTCTCAGATGATAGGGGTCTTGGGGGAAGTGGAAGATTTGTTCTACTCACACCAAGTGACTACAGTCCCAAGGCCACTGTCATGTTTTATATCTAGATTTTCTTCCAAGCCTCATATGATGAGAAGCAGGGCTTGTGGGAGGTGATTGGATTAAGAAGGAGAAAAGTACTCACAGAGGTTAAAATGGATTTGGTTGAGGCAGGCAGATCACTAGACCCCCAGCCTGGAGGGTTTTCTTCCTCCTGTTCTCCCTTCTCTGTTTCCTGTCCACCATGCCGTGAGCAGCCTCCCTCTACCAGACCCCTCTGCCATGTCTTCCTGCCTCGGAGGCAGCTGACTACCGACAGCAACAAGCCAAAATAAACCTTTTCTCCCTGAAGTTGGATGTTTTGTCCAAATGACACAGAAAGTGACAAGGTCACAATTCTTCCAAGTAACACACCATGTTACTTTTGTTGTTCGCTTGCTCATTATTTCTATAGTCCATTACACAGTCCAGAGTTAAAATAAAATCTGAATTAATGATATAATATTTACATAAATAGTCTTACAAACTAGTTTCCTGTCCAGTACATTGCAATGCAAGATAAGACTATATGAGTCAAATAAAAATAGATTTTAATAATTGATGGTCAATAAAATTCTTATTTTGTCACCAATACCCAAAAATGGGGAACGAAAAATCTAAAAAGAATGTCAAACAGATAATTTGGCACAAATTTGAGAACATTTCATTTACCCATGAGAGAAGGGATTTTCCACTCAATAAAGTCCACATTCTGTGCCAGTAGAAGCGCTGAGTGCCATTTGGTGTCTGAGTTTTTTGGCATCTCCCTGTATCCCATCCAGAAACAGAAGCAATGGAAGCCTGAACCACTAATAAACAGGCAGTCTTTCAACCTGATCTGCCTTCAAACCGCTCTATATGAACATAGAAAAATAGTAAGAGGTTTGTGTTTTTTCTATCTAAACATCTGGTTTTGTTGCACCTTTTATAGCTCAACTGGGAAACTTAAAAGTTATAATTGTTAGTATAAATGTCTTAGAAGTGCAAGTAGTATAATTAGAACGTCTTTATTGTTGCTAAAATCTGCATCATATACAGGGTGCATTGGTTAATAGCTTTACATAGTTCAACATAGACAGTAGTACACTGACTGCCAAAATTCTTACCTGACAAGTTTTAAAAGTGGAAATGTTTGAAACTCCAGCTTTATTTCTACGTAGCAAGGCCTCCATATCTTTTGGTTATACTATTACTGGTGTTTACTATTAAAATTTTGGCCAACAAAAGAAGAGCTAATTCAGATTCCACGACCTGTTTTGTCTAAAGGTCAGACTCTGGTTGTGTTTGTTAACACTGTGCATTTTAATTCAGGAGAATGTGTGTACTGGGAACTGTGTTCCATATTGCAGCTCCTTAGCTTTGGGCTTCTGTGCCTTCCATCTTCACAGGAAGTTTGGACCGTGTAGATCAGATCATGTATCATCTTCCATCAGGTGGGCCACAGGTCTTTGTTCTTTGCTTGGGCCCCATAACCACAGAGAACTTGTCTGTCAACTCAGTCTCTATAACCTCCACATTATGAATAATTTCAGCAATGGCTTAGGTACCCCCAATAGTTACTCAAAAAACAAACAACAGGAACAAAATTTCCAAATGTGTGTGTGTGAGAAATATATATATATATTTCTCAACCTTCCAAGCCCATCCACTTAGACTTTTAACAGCTTTGTGTGGGATGTAAATTGCATGCTATAGAATTAATGCATTTAAACTGCAAATTCAATGTGTAGTATATTTGTAGGTATATGATCATCACAACCATCCAGGGGAGAACATTTCCATGACCTTTGAAAGTGGTTTTCTATCTGCTGATGGAAACTCTGGGTGACTTCCTCATTCTTCCCATAGACCTGAGGTTGTGAGACACTCTGAATGTCTGCTCTGAGTAATAGGACTGTAATGCTCATCTGCACACTGTTGTGTGGACATGCTTTCATTTTCTCTTGGGTCTATGTGCAGTGGAACACTTTGTGGGTCATATGGAAACTGTAACATTTTTGGGAATGGCCCAAATGTTTTCCAGGTGACTGCACCATGTTAAATATATGCAGTTCATAGATAAAGGTTTCAGTTTCACCAATGTTGATAAGCATGTCTTCCACTGGATTCACTTTATGATTTTGAGTTATTTCATGTGCTACTGACCATTTGTTTACTTCTTTGGACAAATGTTTATTCACATTCATTGTAAATTTTTAAATTGTTTTCTTTTTCTTATTGACTTGCAAGCATTCCCTTTTAAGTCAACAAAGTAGATCTTTGTCTGATATATTATTTGAAAGTATCTTTTATCCTATGGATGTCTTTGTACTTTCTTGATAGTGACTTTATAAAAACAAATGTTTTAAATTTTGAGGTCCAATGTGTTTTACCTGATTTTTTGTGTTATGTCTAAGAACAAAAAAAAAACACAAAGATGCATACATGTGGTTTCTTTTACTAACTACACATCTATGACTTACTTTTAGGACCTTGATCAATTTTGATCTCATTTTTAAGTACAATGGAATTCAAAGTCGAGTACATGGACACCCAGTCACTGCAGTCCCACTTGTTGAAAAGTTTTCTCATTTGATTGTCCTGGAACTTTTGTTAATTTTGCAATTTATAAGCATGAGTCTCCCTGTACTTTTTTCTTTCCTTCTTTCTCTCTTCCCTCCTCCTCACTTCTTTTTTCATTCCTAAGGTAGGTCCTAGTTGGTAATGGAATCTCATTTTCATTGCCCATTTTAATGACCTGAGTCTTGTCAGATTTTTCTTTTCTTGGACATCTGAGATAAAGTTTGCCAATCATATTGATCTTTAAAAACAAATATTGAAGGGCTGGAGATTTACCTCAGTGGTTCCGGCGCCTGCCTCGCAAGTGCAAGGTCCTGAGTTCGGTGCCGGTAATCACATACGATGCTGGGCGTGATGACTCACGCCCACCAGCCACCAATACCACATACCACAGTGTTGGGTGTGGTGGCTCACGCCTGTCATCCCAGCACTCAGGAGGCAGAGACAGGAGGATTGCTGAGTTCCAGGCTTGCCTGGGCTACATAGTGAGCTCAGGACCAGCCTGAACTACAAAGCGAGACCCTGCCTCAAAAAAACAAAACAAAACAAAATTAAAAAAAGAAATATTGATTTTGTTGATTTTCCTTATTGATTTTCATTCTACACTTCATTTTAACTTTTATATGTATTATTTCATTTGTTCTGTTTTTAGTGTAGACTTTGCTGCCCTATCCCTAGTTAATTAGTGGACAGTTAAATTATTGATTTGTGGCTTGCTTAGCTTTAGCCACTTAACACCTGTCTATAAATTTCCCCATGTACTCTTCAGCTACATTTGATAAGTATTGATATGTTGTATTTTTGGTTTTAATTCATCTCAGAAATTCTTAACTTCTTTTACTTAGTGGTATTTTAAGAAGGTGTCATTTAATTTATGTTTGTAAATGTTTTCAGATTTCTTTGTTAGTGAGTTCTTATTTCATTATCTTGCATTTTTGAGAATATATTTTGTATGAGTTCAGCCTTCCAAAACTTACTGAGACTTGCAACATCAGGATTGATGTGAGGAGTCCATGTGCATTAGAAAATTTTTTGTTCTATTCCTGCTGGATAGAGTATCCTGTAGGTGCCCTTAGATACAATTGGCTTATAGGATACTTACTTTCTTGTTGAACTTCTAACTAGGTGAAACAATTATTTAAGATGAAGTACTCAGGTATTTAGATACTACTGTTGCATTTTCTGTTTCTTCTTCAGTTCTTACTTTGTGTCAGTTCTTGCTTTGTGTATTTTGAGACTTTTCTGATGACCTTATTTTTGTGAATTTTGAGTATTTAGAAATGTTTCATTACACATTATCTTGCTGCTTTTAAAAGATTAGTTTAATTTAGTATCTGTGCTACCTTTCTCCTCATATGAGTGCCTTTTTAGTTCCAGAATGCCTTATATACAAACGTTTCTATTAGATGTTTACTGGCAATGAGTCATTTTGCATTTTAAGTTGTCTTTTAATTTGGTATATTGACCTGAATTTATTCATACCTAATCCAATTTATATGTTACAATTTAAACTTGAAGAAGATGCCAATTTCCATAAGATCATTTGTTTACATTACCAGGCTTTAGCTTTCAATATAGAGTAACAGCAAATTATTATCTTTATGTTTTACTTAAATGTAGTCAACATTTTAGAAGCCTTGATGCACTGGGTTCAGAGTAGTCAATTAGAGACAGAATATTGTCTTTAAACAATGAACCCATGGAACATATGCATATAAACAGGCACATACACCAACACACACACACACACACACGGATACTAATTTTGATTTATGCACACTCATTAAAAAATCAGTTTCAATCAACAGCTCTCTGATGTGTCTTTTCTTTGTCTTAAGCAAGGACAATGACCATTTTGGAAGAAAGAAGAGGAGATAGGAGCCTATCTGAAGACTGAAACAAAATACAGCAGACTTCAGAAAGATGAAGTAACTTGAATTAAATACTACCTGAAACAAGTGAAGTCACAAAGTCCTAAACTTAGAGGCTGCAGAATATATGAGTTGTCTTAAATACTTAAGGGACTTCCTTTCATTGTGGAGTGATTAAACATTATGGACCTCTTCTGACCATGAGAAAAGTTAGAACTATAGGTATAAGATATGAGAATCAATTTAATTCAACCAAGAACATTTAGAAGCTAGAAATGAAGATGAAGCCATAGTAAGATCCTTGTTACTGAAGGGTTTACAGATGATAGGGTGTCCCCTTGGTGGATATTTGTGGAAGTAACCCATACACTGAACTGTACCAGGTGAAATTTTAACAATGTGGCCTTTGGTGTCACCTCAGAACATGGGGCCTTATGAGTTTTGAAACAATGAACCATAATTAGTCAAGCTTTAAAAGTCAGATGATTCTGGTTTTAGGAAGTGAATTTCAGTGGTAAGATAGCTCAGGCTGACTAAGGAAAGGAGATTTTGTGGAGAACTGGGAGGCTGCTCGTGGCTGAGAATGTGCTGAAGACATTTGCAGAGGAAGAAAAAAATCCAACACAACTAAACGGTTTCACTAAAATGAAGGTGGAGGCAGAATTATGTGAACACTGGCTTGGTGAGGTATATTGCAACTTAAGACGTGTTAAGAGGGAAAAAGTTTAGTTCTTAGGTGTCTCAAGTTCAATAAGAGGCTTGAACTGGACAGAGAACTTCAGAAGGCCTGACACTGAGGTCAACCAGAAGTGTGTGACTCAGTAAAAGGTGAAAGTTCTGATTTCCAGGAAATAGTGGGCTGTGGAGGTGCATGACAAGGGATAAGATTGTGACCACTTGGAAAGACCAGGAAGAATACCGACACGTCAAAATCTCAAAGAAGTATTTCTAGCAACTAAACAAGCATGAACTCAGATCTGGCACCACAGATCCCAGGAAACTAGTCAAAGACTTAGGGAGTAGAAATAAATTTGCAGGAGAGCCTGGTGTCAGTGTGGAGATTACACAAATACTAAATTGAATTTTTTTTTAAAAGTTTTGGGAAAGATTTGTCCCACACCTTAGATTACAGGTGTACTAGAGACTTACATCAAGGTGTTGGGGATGGTGGACCTTGAGTCCATTATATTGGCTTTAAAAAGGTCCAGGGGATGAGTATAACATAGTTCTGGGTATGCCTAGGTGTGTCTTAAGGGGTGATCTTGAGTCTTCTATCAGGTGTCTGATTCCTCCATCTCTGGCACTGCTCCCCTGCTCTGCTTCCTGGACACCATGAACTAAGCGTCTTTGATCCACCAGGCCCTTCTGTCACCTAACTTTGCCTAACTTGGCAGCAGCCAATATTGGACCATATTCCCAACCGTGAGCCACATTAAACTGTAAGTATCAGATATTTGTCCCAGTGACAAGAAAGCTGACTAATACAGAGTTCTAGACACAAGGTTGGAAAATGAGGGAAAAAAGACAAATAATAGAAGTTGTGTTTTAAGTTGCACATGGATAAGAGCTATATGGAACTTAGGAATGAGTGGGCTTGAGAGGATGTGTCACTGTGTAGCATGACACAGCCACACCTGAGTGATGGTACCTGTCAAAGGTGTGGGGAAGATGTTAATACATGCATCCTATGTTCATCATTTCTGAATAAAAAGCTTTCTAAATGAAGTTCTAAGCTCCAGAATGAATTAGAATATGGTGGACCCTGATCACCCAGTTGAAGGATCGTGACTCTAAGAACTAGAGGAAATCACTGAAGACTGCAGCCAAGAGGGGAGTCCACTCCTGGAGGTGACCTGGGCTAGCTGGGCAGATTCACGGAGGAGACAGGATGATCGGATGAAAGATAATTCTTCAACATCTGTGTTTGTGACTCTCAGGTTTCACCCGCGTGTGAGAACTGGCACTCTGTGCTCTCATGTTAAATTTTCTGTGCAGTGAGTTGTAAAAGCAATTGCCAATATGAATTATTTCATGTCCACATAATCCCCTGTGCAGCATGCTGCAAATTTATTCATGATCTGCTCCAACTAATATGAGAAAACTCAGTTGCACTGCCAAAATGACAGGATGATTTATACATAAAACTGAAATCCACATTAAAATTCTTCTATTTGATCTTCTGCTCTGGAATTTAAAAAAAAAATCACCCTTCCTAAGGGTCCACACAGCAAGTACATGGAAAACAGAATTTATGTGTTACTTCTGAAAGTCTGGGGTAAAGATATAAAAGAAATGGCACTAAAGGTAAAAAAATACAAGTAAAAGTTATAGCTTTTAATCTAAGAATTTAAAAATTCTAACACAAAGCCTTTTTATTTAAGAAAATAGGTTCAGAGAACTGGAGAGACTTGAAGTTTCCACTGCAAACTGTGTGAGAAACACACCTGGACCTTCCTTAGATCAGCCGTGGGCTGTGCCTTTGCGCCTGACTGTGATACATTTCGAGTCCTGTTTCTCAAAGCAGACCCACCACTTTCTAGGACAAAACCTTCCATTTTTCGTTGTGTGACTTCACTGCAGTGTCCCCTTCCTTGACTGCTCACTACCTCGCTCTGGAACGTGAGTTTGTGTCTGTCCTTCTACCATCAAATCTTTATGCACATCTCTGCAACTCTGAACTTATGCAAATGAGCTTTTGTAAAAGCATCTTCATTATAGTGGCTTTTATAGTTTTTCATCTTTGCTATATTTTGTGGACCAACATTTAGGTCTCTAAGACATATTTTTTAAACCTCCTTTCTCAGGAATAAAGCCCTCTGAGTACTCAGTTCTCTAGGACTTCAGTCCAAATCTTTCACAGCTTTGCCATTGAAGGGAAGGGGCAGCACCTGAGCCTGGGTCCTAATCCTGGTCTTCCCCTTCTAGATATTTTCCCAAAAGACTCAAAAGCACTACTTTACAGGGATCTATATATATTCATGTTTACAGCAGCATGATTCACAACAGCTACACCTTGAAAGCAGCCAATGTGTCCCCGAACAGATAAATGGATAAAGAACATGTTGTATTTATACACAGCAAACAAAGGTAAACCTGAGTCACTTGTAACATTTCTTGACAATTCAACTGGAGGGGATCTTCCATACTTCAGTCCTACTAGCCCTGAAGAATGTCAGCTCAAAGTACTTGTGGTGAGCACCCCCGAAGCTCTGTGTGTCAGTTTCTTCTGCATGTTTTACTTCTTTGTGGATGGTAGGCCTTGTCTTCCCCATGTTTATGAGTCCTGAACAAGTTAGTAAAAATGAAAAAGCCAATTGGAAATGCTAGTTTAAGACAGAGCACAAGTTACATAGCTGAATAAAAGCAATCACAAAAAAAAAACACTGCAAAAGAAGAGGAAGATAATAGAAGAACTTCTGAAGATCTAAAATATTATATAAACTGGTGTATTTTGTA
>PVIC010052116.1:0-12285 GCA_004025085.1 Thryonomys swinderianus | reverse complement strand
TGAGACCTGAAAGTGGTACATTAAGTGTTTCATGCACATTTGCCGAGTATTTAAATGGCCACACAAATGCATGTGTTATACTACGTTATGTTATATTAATAATATACAGCCAACAACTCCCAAATAACAACAAAAAAAACCCTGCTGATGCATTAAATCAGAACCAACGACTTGGGTGACTTTTGAGAAACGAAGACAATGAGAAGCCTCATATTCCACTGAACAGTGGTGGGCTGTGGACCCCAAACATGGCATCTGCAGGCGGAAGTGTCTCCGTGCGCCAGACCGTAGGGCGCTCTTCCTAGGAGGAAAGAGTCAAGCCCCAACTCCACGGTTTCTAATGCACCCAGCGTTGGAGGCCAGACAAAGCTTCCCGTCTCCTTGGCCCGCAACTCCCCAGCCAACGTGCAGCGGGGCCGATGAATGTGTCCACCTCGGGCACGGCCTCAAGTCCAGCGAGAGCACCAGCCACCGGAAGATCCTAGTGTTGGCCTCTGACTTCCAGAAGATCTCAAAGTTCTGTGGGATCTGAGCTTTAATCTGGGAGACTTTTCTAAGAACGATCGATATTCACGTATGAGTGAGCAGATCTATAAATGTGAACGTTTTCTTTAGGAAGTACTGAATGGATTCTTTTACAATAGGAAGTCATAAATTAAAATTCTAAAAAAAGCAAATATCACAAACACTAGAAAAATAATATTTTTAACTGCTTGGCTTATTTCTATAATTATTATACTTATAATAGATTTTATACCTTTTCTTGCATTTATTTTGTTGCTCACTCTTTAACAGTCTTTGCAGGTAACAAAACTTTCATTTTTGGTATGTAGTGATCTGACTTGCCTCACTTTTCTCAGTTATAAAAATACCTGTAATTTTCATCTTCCAGTCCATAGTTATGTTGGTCTCTGAAACATTTCCAATTGTTTGCTTTTAGTTACTTACTCTTTTAAGCACAGGCATTTGGTTTCACATATTTTTCTAAAAATTTTCCTGGTGCTGGGAATTGAACTCAGTAGAGTTTAAGGGCTACCAAGCTACAGCCTCCTGAAAAGCTCTTTTTTTTTTTTTTTTTTTTTTGAGACAGGGTCTCGCTTTGTAGTTCAGGCTGGCCCTGAGCTCACTATGGTGCCCAGGCAAGGCTCGAACTCAGCAACCCTCCTGTCTCTGCCTCCCGAGTGCTGGGATGACAGGCGTGAGCCGCCACGCCCGGCACTGTGGTATGTGGTACTGATTGCTGGTGGGTGTGAGTCACCACACCCAGCATTGTATGTGGTTACCGGGGAGCGAACTTAGGACCTTGCGCTTGTGAGGCAGGCGCCGGAACCACTGAGCTAAATCTCTGGCCCTGAAAAGTTCATTTTGAGAACTGGTTTGCCCAGACTGGCCTCAAATTGGCAGTCCTCCTGCCCAGCCTCCCAAACCGCTGGGATCACAGGCCAGCCTCAGGCCTGGCTGGTCCCACTTTTAATAGCATGCCGATGTGGATATGCTAAGTCCAACTATCAGAGCAAATTCCATAGCTCAGTCACACGGCAGGGCAGAGGGCAGGGTGGGGTGAGTGTCACGGCATCACTGGTTTCTCCGGCTCCCAGTTGCGCCATCTGTCGGGGCATCTCTGGTCCGTCCTTCCTGGGAGATGCAGAATTAAACCTGCAGTCTTTTCCAGGCAGCAAAGAACAGGTGACGACCTACCGGGCCGGCCTCTTCCAGGACGAAGCCCACCCTCTTACCGGTCATTCCTGATTGTCTCACTGGTCGCCAGAGGTAAGTGAAACACTCCTGAATACTTCGGTTACTACAAACCCCCCGAAACCCCCGTTCAAAGAACAGCTCTTCCAGCTGAGGGTTCAGAGACGGTCCGTATTATCCCTCAACCCTGCTCCTCGGACGAGGCGAGCTTGCACACAGACATCAGGCACACACTCCACCAAGACCATGTATTTTTTATTACTCCACGTACTCTGCAGAAGAGATGATTTAGAGCTATTCTGTGGCCCTTGGCATAAATAAACCTGTTGGGAGCGGATTACGATTTAACTTTTAATCATGATTATTAATAGATGAGAAAACTGACACTCAGAACGTGCCCCAAGGTATAGGAGCCATGTCTCCTCCTCTGGGGAAGCTCGCAGTGCAGTCTTCGGGTAGAGTCATCTACCTGGGTCCCCTTTCGGCAAAGAGATAAATAACCTTGCCATTTTGGGATTCTAAATTGATTTCCTATTTAGCCACCGTTCTGTCAGTGCTCGGCTCAATGTGAAGCCAAAAGTGAGCGGCCTCCCTGGGCTATGCTGCTGTTGACGGGTTAGCTGTCAAACGCTCCATTGTCCAAGCCGCGCTGCTCTTGTGCATTTCCTGCTAGGAAACTATTTACTGCCGCACTGGGCTATCAGTCTCGGGCGCGGTGTTAGTTTTGGGGTATCAGAATCTGATTAACCTACCGCAGCTACACAGTAGTTCCTACTGTGACTTTCTTCAAGTTTCCGTTTTAGGACTGCGCTGTTAGCAAGACATGATAACAGAAGTTTCGTACAAAAGTTTCATACAACAAACAGCCCTGGAATAGACACGATGCGAAGCTGAGGAGCCCGGTGAAATACCAAACCAAAGACAGCATGAAAATAATGAAAAGGAAGGGCAAATTAAATTGTCAACATTTTCTTCTTTCAGAAACAGATCTGCACGGATTACTTTTAATCAGCTAACTTTTCCAAACTGATGAACAGTTATAAACAAATAAACTCTACGCATTTTATATGATGTTATTAAATGCCTAAAAATGATAGGATGTTACAAACAAATCTCTTCTATTGATTTAATATTTTCTTCTTCTTAAAAGTCTTCCTATAAAGCTATCTTTCAAGATTCCTTTTGTGGTCTGTTCAGGCTCGATTATCACATGATAATGAAATAGGGTCGCCTAGCGAGGCCTTTGCTTATCCTGCTTCTACCTGCTTATTTACATAAAACGCCCCACCCAGCACACCTGGAGATCTCTGTGAGCAGAAAATGCCTGGCTGGTTAATCGTTACTCAGCTGGAAAAAGCTGGATGCTAGATTTAATTTAATAATCACATTCAAGAGAGGACAGAACAATCAGTTCTAATATTGCGTTCATAATAACACTGACATCTATATTTGCTAACTTAATTGAAGCGCGACTAGTTTTAATATAAACTTTCCATTTTAAATAAGCAGGGATGTGGCCTTTGTCATTACATCGGGCAACACGGCGCACGGTAACCTTTCCGCCTCAGTCTCATGCAGTTTCTGATTCCTGTCACATTACTTAAGTTTGTCTCTTTCATTTAGAACAGATTAGATTCTCTCAAAATGTTATTTAACTTCAGTATAGAAACACTTTTGGAAATAGCATTAATTCGTGTCATCATCATCTGATTCACTGTGAAAGTGATAGCTGTGGCACTATGTTCCAAATTACATATCATGTATGCAAATGTGACCGCCCCCAAACGTGTGTAATGTATATGTAAATACAGGTATACTCCGACGGCGATCCCATGAGGCTTAGCTGCGCGCATCTTGGCTGAGACAGCTGAACACCCCCCCGGACTCCGGCGCCCTCGGAACGACAGCGCACGCGCCGCGGACACACGGACACGCGCGGGCGCGGGCTGCGGGGCCAAGGGCGCAGAGCCCACCCGCTCCCGGCGTGAGGACCTGGGCGCGCGCCCAGGAGGAGGGCGAAGGCCGAGGCCAGCTGGGCTTGGCGCGGCTCCTCGGGACCGGGCCACGCCGGCGCGCACAGGGCACTCGGGGAGGGAGGCGCAGCGCGCGAGGGTCTCACAGCGACTGGTTGTGGGGAGACGTTGGCGGCCACGGAGGGGGGCCGAGCGGGCAGGCGGGCAGGGCGGAGCCGGGAGGGGCCGCGGGGCTCTCGCACGGCCTGCGCGAAGACGGGGCGAAGGCAGAAGGAGGGGTCCCCTCCGGCGGAAGGACAGGCCCCCCGGGCTCCGCGGACAGCCGAGCCAGGCCCCCGCTTGCCGCCCAGCGACGGGGTAGGGGGAGCCGCCAGCGACAGGCCCGCGGCTCGGAGGGGAGAAGGGCCGAGCGCCCCCAGGACCCTCGCTGGCCGGCGCGGCCCAGCCTCCGGCGCACCCGCCCGCTTTGGACACCTCCAGCGACGCGGGGGCCCAACCTTTCCCTCGTTTCTGAACTTCCTTCCATTTCCGTTCTGAGAACATAACCCCGGTGCTCTTGCCAATAAAGACTGGAGATTATTGTCTGGAGAAGGAGGGAAGAACGTGGCACGCCAGGCTGCCCAGTTTCATTTCATTCTAGGAAAGTGCTTATAGTTTCATTCTAATTCATTTTTATCCTCTAAAAAGGTACAGACCGAACCAAATGATCTTCAGCTACGCTCCATGGTGCTGTAGGAAGTAGAGGAATTTCACAGCACAATGTATTTTTCTGGGGCTCCCCAATTGAAATGGTCAGAAGTGTCCAGAAGTATCAAGTAAATGGTTCTTAATTTAGAAAAAGATAAAACGTTCTCAGGAAATGCCGCGGAGGCGCCGTGCAGATCCGCGTTCCCCAAGGGAGTGAGCGTCTCCGCGTGCGAGCCGCCCCCACGCCCGGCGCTCGGAGATGCGCTCAGCGCCCGGCCGGCCCGGTTCCCTCTTGAAGTCTCGATTCACACGCTTAAGAAATACAGCTCCTCGGCCTCGATCCCTGTTTTAACGTCATTTTGACTTCTTCTGAGTCCGGCGTTCAGCTCGTCAGCCATATTTTAGAAAGAAGCCGAGAAAAACCAGGCTCTGTCCTAGCTTGACACAAGTCGAGGCCTCACGTTTCCTCAGCGTGACGGGAGGGCGAACCATCGGCGGCCCTGCGCTCCGCAGACGGCCCGGACGGTCTCTGCTCCCGGGTGTCCGCGCGCGCCCCCGGCCGGCCCCGAGGCCCTCGGCCCTCCGCCAGCCCGGCCCTGCCCGCCGCGGCTCCCGACGGCCGGCTCTGCGCCCAGGCGCGACGCTCCCGGCCGCGGGCTCTTCCACCACCGGCGCCCCGACCGCAGCGCGGGGTCTCAGCCCTCGGACCCTCCCGTCCGAGCTCCTGCGGTCTCCGCGCGGACACCCCGGCTTGGAGCGCCCGCCGCCTCCGCCGGAAGCCGTCTGGCCTTCGGGCCGCCGACGGCTCGCTCCCCGGGGACCGGAACCACCTGCCGGTGCCGGGGCGGGAGCACGGCCAGCGGGAGAGCCTGTGGCCCTCGCCTCCATGTCCACCCAGCGGCCCCTGTGGCGAACCTAATGTGATAAGGCTTCCCCTCTTCCTTCAGGACGATCTTCTATGCATCTTGTGACCCTTCCTCTGAATTCTAACACAAGATTAGAAAGCTCTAGGAGATGCGGGAAAACACAAGGTGCGTGCGAAGCCTAGACGTTTGCTACCAGGCTTCAACTAACCCAGGTGCTGGCCTCCTGGAGACAGCCTTCTTCCCCTCCTGGTATAAATAAGATGTAAGATTTAAAGGATATTAAATTAAATTCTGAAATGGAAGAAAACAGCATTCTAAGCAGTCAAGAAATAGCATTTGAAAACATATCCATGTTTCATGTTACTGGTGTCCTATTTGAGTTCGGTATCTTTAAGAATAAACAGCCTTACTTCAAAATGAAACTCCCTAACATTTCTAATTCTGTGCCACCTTATGCCCTACTTCTACTTTTAAAATGTAGAATCAACTGTTCTAAAATCCCAACCATGTGCAACGCTAGCAGCTCGATATTAAAGGATTTTAAAATAATGCCTTAGACTCTGAAACCTCGTGCTTCTACCTTTGCTGTCTTGTCTAGGAACTTTTGGAACCAACCCTGTCAAACAACAAAGTGAGATATTTTTGCCTGTGATACTGAATTTTAAACATCAATTTAGAGTAGTGGTTTTTTTTTTCATGTTAGGTGGCAGACAATCCCTTTCTAAAATATTTTTACTTGTAATAACCTGCTTACTTCATGGAGTTTGCCGCAGTAGAAACTAAGTGACTGGCCGCTCCTCCAAAGCAGGGAGCCGATCTCTGAGCTGTGCTTCCAAGGCAGTGGAGCAGACCAGTAGATCCCGTAAGAGTTCCACTTAAGAGATGGATAGTTCTCCATTTGTTCCTCGGGGGTACTTTTCATAGTCAATGAGTAAGCACATTTGCTTTTATGTTGAAAAGTATCTACCCGACATGATCTTTTTGTATGCAAACACTATAAACATTAAATATGCCACGTTAATAATAATAATACAGAAAAGAGTCCCGAGAAATAGGAGTCCAGGAACGTGAAAGATGATAAAAACCAACCACTAACAACAACAATAGGACGGCAAAAAAGTACAGTAATTTACCAATCTGACACTGCATAAAACTAGTGAATATACGTCGTGATGTTTATCTCTGCTATAATTATCAGATCATAAAGCTATACCTTGATTAAAAGTCCGATCTATTAGTCATAGAATGGATTTAGGGAATTTGCTTATAAATTCTTGTTTCAAAACAGATGCAAACTAGTCATCTTGGAATTGGTAGGAAAGGCTGAAATCTCACAGGGAAACAAGCAATGTCTGTGTCTTCTTGACAGAAATACCTTGCACATTAGTTAAAAACAGCTACAATAACAAAGCAAGTGGAGATGAGTGTGGTGCTCTGCTCTGGGGCGAACGTGCTTTGAGGCCAGTGCGCACGGCGCGGGTCCCAGGCGGTGCTTGCTTTGCTCCTCAGCCTCCGCGGACGGACTCGGAGCCTGGTGCTGACCGCAGCTCCCGCAGTCTCGCAGAGTAATAGTTCACATTCTGAGTCCTCACTCTTTCCCAGGTATAGGCCACGGACACATTCTCATTTGCTTCTCCAACAACCCTATGAAATAGGTCATGTTGCTATTTCCATGCAAACTGAGGTTTGGAAAGGGCAAACAACTTTAAACAAATCCACGCAATTTAGCGATGGTGGTGTCAGGACACAGACACAGCCAGTGTGTGTGTGAGACACCAGTCATGCTTTCTGATTCTTCGCTACACTACCTCTCTCTGTGCCACCAGAACACTAATTTTTTTTTTTTTTTTTTTTGCTTTTGAGACAGGGTCTCGCTCTGTAGTTCAGGCTGGCCCTGAGCTCACTATGGTGCCCAGGGAAGCTGCCGCGAACTCAGCAATCCTCCTGCCTCTGCCTCCCGAGTGCTGGGATGACAGGCGTGAGCCACCAGGTCCGGCATTGTGGTATGCGGTGTTGATTGTTGGTGGGCGTGTCTCCACACCCAGCATTATATGTGGTTACCGGGGATCAAACTCAGGACCTTGCGCTTGCGAGGCAGGCGCCGGAACCACTGAGCTAACCCTCCGGCCCCAGAACACTATTTTTTTATTATTAATAAGCAAAGGTCATCTACACTGAGGTGTTTTCTAGAGTCTCCTGGTTCAGAGCCTTTGTGCTATTAAATTTTCCCCTTAACAGTCTTCGCCAGGTACAGGAAAGCTGCAAACAGCCGCCTTCAGCACATTCCCGGGCTCTCCCCCTGGCCATGCGGCAGCCTGTTCCTACTCCAGAACGCGTGTCCTTAACCACAGCAGGGCAGTAAGGGAGGCAAAGCGGGTTCCGCCGAGAGCACTTAGAAAGCAGAGCACACGGTTTTCACAAACCCACGAAGCATTCAGAGCTGTTGGAATAGAACTCCGGTCAGCTCCATACTAACAATCCCAGTCGAGGCAGTTTCGCAGAGTTTATCTTTGTATCAGTCCTCAGTGTGGATCTTTTACTATTTGGTGGGAATGAAGAGAAATAAAAATAATAACTTGGTGGTACAGAACATCTGTGGAAAATGTTGGTGCTGTAAAAGCATTAGCCAAAGCAGTAGGAGGAAACAGATGGACAGGTGGACTGTTGTGATTTTCTCTCACATAGCTAGGACAGACTGCCAGGGAGACTGTCCCCTGCGGGCTCTGCTGGGGACGGCATCTCCCTGTGCTGCCCTCACGGCCTTGACCTTGCAGTGATCTGACGGCTCTGACTCATATTCCTCAGGACCAGGATGGCAAGAATGAGCCACCGTGTCGGACTGTATTTTTAATGTTACATATTAATTGATTTAAATGTCATATTTATTATTTATGGGAACAATTTTAAGTCTGTTTGGGACAACCTGGTTATATAAATTTGCTTTTCAAATGTAAATCTTATAGAATCAAACAGGTGTTTTTCCAAAAAAAAATATTTAGTACCCAAATTAATAATATAAAAATATACACAGTTTCAAAGACAGTGTTAGAGTGTAAAACGAGTCACTAGTAATTTCAAAATATTTGATTATATGTTAAATGATACTTTAGATATATCAAATTAAAACTATACTATCGAGATTAATTTCACCCGCTTTTTAGTTGTTTGAAGTAACTACATGAAAATTTAAAATGACACACACAGCTCCCGTTGAAATTCTACTGAAGAAGAGCACTGTTCTAGCAAGGAAGACTGTAAAATGGGTTCTTCTCTTGAAAGTTGATCGTGTGTCAGATCAGGGATTTAGCTCAGTGATGCCGGCTTCTGCCTTGCAAGCGCAAGGTCCCGAGTTTCATCCTGGTAACCACACACCACAGTGCCGGGCACGTGGCTCATGCGGAGGCGGAGGCAGGAGGATTGCTGAGCTCCAGGCTTTCCTAGGCTACAAAGTGAGCACAGGGCCAGCCTGAACTACAAAGCGAGACCCTGTCTCAAAAACAAACAAACAAACAAAAAGAAAGTTGATCGTGTGGCCCAGTGAGACAGGAGGCGAGGGCAGGAGAGCGGGACAAGACTCCGGAGGGACGAGGGCGGGCAGCTCCCGCACCCTGCGCGAGGGCGTCTCGGGGCCGCCGGGTCTGCACCGACCGAGCTCCGAGCTCACCCCGCGGCGGGTGGTGCAGCAGCACGTCGGGGTCCCGAGCGCCCCGCCCGGGAGGGCGCCCCGCGAGGCAGCTGCCGTCCTGCCCGCCTCCACTCGGCCGGACTCGCTGCGCACCCCGTTGCTTGTCCTGCCTTTAACCGCGCTTCGCTCCCGTCCGTGTCGTCTCGACCAGGGCTCTGCCCAGGACACAGAGTAGCCGGAAACCACCTCCGGAAGGAGCCTCGAGCCCCCCAGACCCGGCAAGCTCGACGTACCGAGACGGCGCTTCGTTTCCCAGCCCTGCTCTGCACCCAGGTGTCACGGCAGAGACTCCCCGAGACTTGCCCGCGGACCCCAGCAAGAGACGGATCGCGGCCCGCCGAGAGGGTGACTGGCTGCGGGAGTCTCCGCGGCTCCTGCTAGCGCCGGGCTGAGGTCAGGATGCGGAGACGCGCTCGGTGAGACACTGCGCTGCGGGGCCTGGGGGGGAGGCCACACGCAAGCGCCCGGTGACCGGCCGGCGGCTCGGCACGGCCTCGAGTCTGAGTCACGGCCCCGGCCCTGGAAACGGGTCCCGCTTGCCCGGGCCGGTTCCTGACTTCAAGACGGAGTCATCGGCACCTCCAGACGCTGCCGGCGCCGGGGGCCTGCCCCAGCCCCCGCCCCGAGGTGTTGACGCTTCCGCCTCGCCTTACGTTCTTTCATAGCACTTTCACCAGCCTAATTCTTAGCGACACGCTTCTTAACCTCCCTTCACAGAGGAGAAACTCAAGACTCGAAGTAGTCACATGTCTCCAAGCTGACACAGTTTTAGAACCGGAGGATCTGGGGATCACTAACCTGAGTATTTTCTAGCATATTACGCTGACTGTCATTTTCTGACAATTGCCAAAATTAGGTTGAAAAATATTCACATACTAAGTCATTTACAGGAGTTGGGTCAGACCAACAGATACGTCATTTCTTTCTCATATACCGGCCCCTCTCCCTTCTACTTTCAGTGTCACTCATTACTATGTCATTCTTAGGACAGTTTTACCTCTTAAATTTGGATGCAAAGATTCAACAGTGTTAACGTGTGCCACCGGAGACGTGGTATCGCTCACCTCAAGCTGGGTCCCATCCCGGGGCTGACCGCCCTGAGCTGTCCCAAGGCGGAGGACTCAGGTGCAGAGACAAGGAGGACAGAAATGCCTTGGCCGGCCTTGGGATACCCTGAAGTCCCCAACCAAGACACTAGCAGGCCAGATTTGCTGGCACAATCTCTAGTAACCTTTCTTTACTAGGAGCTCATTAGCAGTTCATGCATATGAACTGCATCTCATACGTGCAATTGTAACAGTGAATTATGGGAAAGGGCATGCGCACTAGATACAGCTGACCCGACTCAGCTTCCTGTCGATCACGCTGTCAATCATACTCTGAAGGACCCAACGGGAAATGCCCTAGACCAGCCTCCAGCACTCCGCCATCTTCCCTTTCACTTGTGCCTCCTCTCAGGCTCGGCACACCACCTCCTGCTTGCACTTCATTACAACTCACTACCTTTTTCTTAATGCCATGGGCTAGTTGAGTTCTTCGTTGCACACAAAAGTCAGAAGCCTGCTGGGAACCCCATCACCTGTGGCAATAGTGTCACAATTATTTTGATGACGAATCCCTTCACTTACTTCAACCTAGTCAAAACACAATGGCACAAATGACAAGATTAAGTGACCCATTTTTTTATGGGAAAACAAAACACTTTCAATAAGACATTTCTAGTAGATTTTATAGTAGGTTGAAAGTAAATTAAGTATTTTTTGTAGAAATGTGCCTTTTCTCGACCTAGAAATTAGCTAATCTCTAAAGTTGACATCCTTTCCGTGAACTGGGTTCATTATTTTGTAATCGCACAATTATTCCCAGCATCTTCTCTGAGTCAGTAGAAAATACTTATATAACTGGTAATATTTTTGGTCTAAAAGAAAGCACTAGAGTTAAAATTAGTCATTAATTAGTTTTAAAATGACACAAATCTTTAGTGTAATTGAAATACCAAGCAGATCAGTTTCTAAAGGTTTGAATTATGTAAACACTTTTCCAACGGTTTATTCTGCTGTAGAAGTCTTAACCAGTGCAATGTGCTTATAAGGTATCAGAAGAAAGAAAGAGAATTTTAATCTACCATGTATTTTATAAGTTAATTCAGCATATGTATGTTATTGGTTTGAAAAGACTAAGCCGTATTGATTTTACTGTGACTTTCTGAAAGTAAAACTCCCTCAGGCTATAAATAAGATATATACATCTTATATTCCCCCAGGGAAATTCCTTCAGATCAGCACGTGTGGTATTGGATGTCCACACATGTGCCCTTTAACCGGAAAACCAAAGAGAAAAGAAAGAGGAGGATCCCTACTCTGGGGAAACAGCACATCTGGGGCCTAGATTTATTATACTGCCCCCCTTTCGGGTGTCCCTTTGTGATGAGTCCAAGGCGGGAGTTAGTTAGTTAGTTAGTTAGAAGCGTCAGACGGCTCAGGCAGAGGCCGAGAGCTTCCTCCCTCCAGTATCTTAGAGGTGTTATCCTAAGATGTCAAAGGACAAAACATAAAGTGTGTCGTGAAGGGAAGAGATCTGAGTCTTCTCAGATGGGACTTTCAAGACGTGATCACGCTGGGCGTGGTGGCTCACGCCTGTCATCCCAGCACTCGGGAGGCAGAGGCAGGAGGATTGCTGAGTTCAAGGCTTGCCTGGCCTACATAGTGAGCTCAGGGCCAGCCTGAACTATAAAGGGAGACCCTGTCTCAAAAAAAAAAAAAATTGGCTTCTCAAGACGTGATCACGCTAGCTGACTGCACAGTGCCGCGGGGACTCCCGCGGGGGAGGGGTGAGAGGATGCAAAAGGCCCATCCTTGGAGATGTTCACAATACACGCGCACACGTGCACACACGCAGTGGGCTGAGCGGTACGTCCCACAGGACACGTGCTGCGCTGCGAGGCCCCTCGGGAATCTCCCCTAAGTCACAGTCGCCGCAGTTAGCGCTCTGGCCTTGCGCAGGAAGCTGGATTGACCACGACCGACACTTCCCAACTCTTCTCCCCCTGTTGTTCCTAATCTTGAGAGGAAATTATTTGTGCTCTGATGATCCACCTCACATCTGGAGTGTAATTTTACCAGCTTTACGTGGAGAATATTTTACAAGCTAATATTTTCTGCCTGTGACCACTTGTTCATCCAAAATTAAAAATCTAAAATGGACATTTTTCAGATGTTTTATTATGGCCAGCTGTTTCAACGCATTGCTTTCTTGAAAAATATTTTTACAAACTTAAAAGAAGACAGACATAGGGGCCGGAGGGTTAGCTCAGTGGTTCCGGCGCCTGCCTCGCAAGCGTAAGGACCTGAGTTCGATCCCCGGTTACCACATATAATGC
>PVIC010052115.1:0-12285 GCA_004025085.1 Thryonomys swinderianus | reverse complement strand
ATGTTTTAATTCTTTCATATTTATACCTAGCAGGGGGATAAGAGGGTTAAATGGGATCTTTAATCCTAGTTTTTTGAGGAATCTTCACACCAATCTCATGCCACAAAGAATAGCTACTATCAAGAAATCATTCAACTGCATATGTTAAAAAGGCTACCTTTCCTCCATTGAGGGTATTTGGCTCCTTTGTCCAAAATCAGGTGGCTTAGTGTATCTGGAGTTGTTCCTGGATCGCTAATCTGTTCCACTGATCCTCAGGTCTGTTTCCTTTCCAGTACCATGTTGTTTTTATCATAGTGGCTTTGTAGTATAGTTTCAAGTTGAGGATTGTGATACCCCCCCCCCCCCACCATGTCCTTGTTGCATAGGATTGCTTTTGCTATTCTAGGTCTCTTCTAGTTCCAAATGAATTTTGGGATTATTTTCTCTAGCTTTGTGAAATATGTTGTTAGGATTTCAATTGGGATTGATTGAATCTATATAGTGGTTTTGACAGTATGGCCCTTTTGACAATATTGCTTTTTCCTATGCAGAATGAAGGAATGTCTTTCCATTTTCTGATATCCTCTTCAATCTCCCTTTTCAGGATGCTGTAGTTTGCAGAATAGAAATCTTTTACCTCCTTTGTTAGGTTGATTCCTAGGTATTTCCTTTTGGGGGGGTACTGTTGTGAAAGGAACTGATTCCCTGATTACTCTTTCAGTGAGTCCATTGTTCATTTAGACAAAGGCTATTTACTTTTTTCTTGTTTCTTTCTTTCTTTTCTTTTTTGAGACAGGATCTTGTTTTATAGTTTACCCTGGCCCTGAGCTCACTATGTAGCCCAGGCAAGCCTCAAACTCAGCAATCCTCCCGCTTCTGCCTCCCAAGTGCTGGGATTATAGGTGTGAGCTACCATGCCTGGCATTGTGGTGTGTAGTACTGATTGCATCTGGTATTGTGGTAGGTGGTAACCTGGGATTGAACTAGGGACCTTGTGCTTGCAGAGCTAAATTTCCAACCAAGGCTATTGATTTTTGAGTATTGACCTTGTATCCACCTATACCACTAAATCGGTTAATAAAGTCTAGCAGTCTTTTGGCTGAATTTTTAGGATATATATATATATATATATATATATATATATACCCTTAAAAAGTATATAAAGTATCATGTCATTAGCAAATACCTATCTTTATTGATTTTATTTTTTTCTCTTGCCTAATTGCTATGGCTAATGTTTCTAAAATTATATTGAATAGGAGTGGTGTTAGAGGACATCCTTTTCTTGTTTCTGATCTTAGTGTCAGAGGTTTCAGTTCTGATCATCTGATATGACGCTGGCTGTTTATTTCTCTTGAAAAGCTTTTACCAGTTTGACATAAAGAGAATGTATTCCAATTTTCTGTAGTGTCTTAATCATGAATGGGTGTTGGATTTTTGCAATTGATTTTTCTGCATCTTTTGGGATGCCCATATAGCTTTTATTCTTGACTCTGTTAATATAGTGTATTATATCCATTGATTTACATATGTTGAACCATCCTTGCATCCCTGGAATGAATCCAACTTGGTCAGGTATACAATCTTCTTGGTGATCCTCTGTAATCTGTTAGCCAGTATCATATTGAGGATTTTTACATAAACATTCATTAAGGAGATTGGCCTGTAATTCTGTGTTCTGGTTGGATCTTTCTCAGCTTTTGAATCAATGTAATGGTTGCTTCCAGGAATGAATTTGGGAGTACTGCTTTCCTTGTGATTTCATTAAAGAGTTTGAGGAGTAATGGTATTAGCTCTTCTGTGAAAGTCTTGTAGAATTCAGCAGTAAAGCCATCAGAACTAGGACTTTTCTTTGTTGCTAGGTTTTTAATTACAGTTTCAACTTCATATATTGATTTTGGGGTGTTTAGCGTTTTCATGTCTTCTTCATTCAGCCCTGGAAGTTCATACACATCTAGGAATTTATTCATTTATTCAGCATTTTTTTATCTTATTGGGGCACAAGTTCTCAAAGTAGATTTTTTAATCCTTTGGATTTCTGTTGGATCTGTGGTGATTTCCCCCCTTTCATTCCTGATTACACAGTTTTGAGCCTTTTCCTTTCTTTTTTTTTTGATGAGATTGGCTAAAGTCTTATCAATTTTATGTATTTTTTCCAAAATAATCAACCTTTGATACATTGATTTTTGTATCATTCATAGTTTCCATTGCATTAATTTCTGCTCTAATCCTTATAATTTCCTCCCTAAGTATAGATATTTTTATATCCCGGCCCCTTGGAGTCCTATGTACCTCACTTATTTGTATTATCATTTCAATTTTTGTAGCTTTACAATGTGATTTGGCAAATGGTTATCTTAATTTAAAATCTATCAAATATCACCACCTAGTCTTATTATTAATGAAATTTTAATTTTACATTTAAAAGCACAACATTACAAATGTAAAATTCCATATCCACACACAGGAAATGGATGTGCACACACATTTATTTCCATCTTCTGGTACATATATTGATGCAGTTTTCTTTTTTCTTCATAGCATCCTATACATTTCTTACTACATTAACTTTAATTATGTTCTATGTATCTTCATATAGATAACCCTAACATATTATATTTTTATGATGTGTAGGTTTAAACTAACAAGTCAAAAAAGATAAAAACATAATTCGGAAAGCAGATATTATGTTTTTCTAACCAATAATTTTAATTTTTATATCATGAATGGTAACCATTCATTATTTAGTACATAGATCTTAAATCCTTATGACAAGCAGTGAAAACATGTTACCTGAAGATTCAATACAGTGGCATACAGTTTGACAATGGATCAGGGTTGAAGACTGAAAAGTTTGAAGTATTAGCCTTGGTCTCAAAAAAAAAGAAAATGAAACATATCAAAACAAATAAAATCAAAACAAAATATCTTTTATGACCAAAGAACATATGTAGTGATATCATTAGATTGGAAGAGAGAGAGTTGAAGCTTAGAACCATACCTAAAGCACTAAAAATACAAGAGTAAATTTCCCTGTACATACATCTTTTGTTGAGAAGATATTACCATGTAAATTTGAACTTAGAAAAGACATGAGAGAAAATCAGCTTTTCTAAAGGGATTTAAGAATTAAAATACTGGGCCAGAGATTTAGCTCAGTGGTTCCAGCACCTGCCTCGCAAGTGCAAGGCTCAAGGCCCTGGGTTCCATCCTGGCAACCACATACAATGCTGGGCGTGGTGACTCACGCCCACCAGCCATCAATACCACATACCACAGTGACAGGCGTAGTTGCTCATGCCTGTAATCCCAGCACTCAAGAGGCAGAGGCAGGAGGATTGCTGAGTTCTAGGCTTGCCTGGGCTACATAGTGAGCTGAGGGCCAGCCTGAACTACAAAGCGAGACCCTGTCTCAAAAAAAAAAAAAAACAAAAAGAACGAATTAAAATACTAAAGAATTCTTAAATGCTGTAATAAAGAAACCAGATATTTTTATTAAAGGGAAGTGTATAAGTCTGAAATTTAGTAAATATGCAAACTTCTAAAATTCAAGAGAAAAAAAATTTATCATCTTCAGTACTTTAATATATTCAGAAAGCAGCATGAGACACTATACTGTGTTGCACGGTAGCTAACACTTTCTTCCCTAATGGTTTTCAATGGACACAGAGCTGTGTAGTTCAGATTGAAACCCTATACTTATGTAATGGCTTTTGAGAGGCCCCTTGAACAGTCTTATTACCTCTCACCAAATTCCTGTTAGATAAGTATGGTAAAGGGGCCATTTTCTCCATTTTATAACTGAGAACCTCAAAAAATTCAATTCTGATGATTAATAGAAGCCATTAAGACCAGAACTATTCTGACTGCTGGGCATCATAGCAGGAGATATGCCCCATGCTTTATCTATGTCTTGTTCTATTTCTTAGCCTTGTTTGTTCAATATTTTCAATATTAATATGTAATGTGTAAAGAAAAATAAATAATATTAGTTTAACACATCATCATCACCTTCTTAAATTCAAACATGGTAGTAAGAGTCTACATAAAATTATTTATTAACAGATGTCTATGTAAATATTTTTCTCCATGAAAACTTTTCTAAGTACATACATCTAAAATGTAACTATTTTTCCCAGAATTTTATTGAAGAATGATTGACAAATAAAATGATACATATTTTCAGTAAAAAACACAATGCTCTGATATATGGACACATGATATGACTAAATCAGCCACTTAACAAATCTACTACCTCATATATTATTTTTATATTGCGAATATTTAAGATCTGTATCATGGCAATTTCCACATATATAATACATTATTAACTCTATTCACCATGATGTAAAATGGGTCTCTAGAATTTGTTTAATAAGTAACCAACATCTTTTACCAACATCTTCCCTTTCCCTCTGATCCCAGCCCCTGAAGCCACCACTGTGTTCTGCTCTTTCCAATTTTTTTAGATCCACGTAAAAGTGAGATCATGCTTTTTTTTTTTTTTTTTTTACCGGGGATTGAACTCAGGTCTTTATGCTTCCAAGGTAGGTGCGGTACCACTTGAGCTAAATCCCCGGCCCCAAGATCATGCATCTTAAATGAAGACTATGCTGACTTCATTGCTGTGAATATTAGTTCCTGGACACAACTTCCTATAGGAAATAGTCTAGTGCCAGCAAAACCTCTTTTATCTTCCCCAATTCCATAATCAAGAGAAAAAAATTAAAAGTTATACTTCATATAAGAATACAGTAGAGCTTTCAATATGCATGCTATATGTCATTGATATGAGCAACATAATAATATCTTATAATCTAGCATATTAATTTTTACCTTTTAATTCTATAGCATAAATGTTGCTAGAAAATTGTTTATAGTGCTATGGTAAGTATTTTGCAACAACAGTTATTTTTTAAGGGAAGAAAAGTAGAAAGAAAAAAGCAATAAGGGAATGTTTTTCACTCTTATTTTTCTTTTTATAGTCATGCAGATCACAAAGAAGTTTCCTTAAATTAATGAGCTGTAAGAATTTTTCCTGAACTGAAGTAGGCTGAATGAATAATCAAATCCCTCAGCCTAATGGAAATAATAAACCTCCTAAAGCCCAACCTTGCAGAAAAAAAAAAAACGAGTTTTATTGGAGAAAATTTTATATCAATGCTTAATGAGATGGCAAGCATGCATGAATAATTATTTTTACTTACTGTTCTCATTAAAGAAAAAAATGAGTTATCCCTTTAGTCAGAAGTAAAATTCTTCCCCTATCATTGCCATTAACTTGACTTATTTTATATTTTAGAAAAGAAATCCATTTATATTCTTCCAAGGTATGATAGAAAAAGAAGACAATTTTAATTTAAAAAAAAAGGAGCCTAGTTTTCATTTGAACAGTTATCTGAAAGTTTCTACCAGTGTTACAGATATTTGGGAGGGGGATAAATTTGGGTACCATGATTAATATTGGTCACTTCCACAGATCTCAGACACCAAAGACCTGGTCACAAAGAAACAAAAGTATTTCATTATCACACTAACACCAAAGAACTAAAAATTGCTTAAAATTGAATAAAATAGTCCTTGTCTTTAGAGAACTTATAATTGAGTGGTTAGGAGGTGATGGCTTTTGGCTTTCTGGATGTGTAACATCCTTCTGAGTTCTCATACTGTAAGTGGCCCCCTCATCACTATTTTCAAGACATGCAGGAAGACATTTCTCTGGGTAGATGAAATAAATGCATTTTCCATCATTTTCTCTCAAGTCCAATTTAAAATCCTATCCTTTGTACACAAAGTAAACACAAAAGAAGACTAAAAAGTAGAGAGCAGGCTGGTTGGCTCCTGCCCACAGTGAGGGGTTTCCCGGGGTTTCTTTCTATCTAACCATATCCTAAACTTGAAGCTGAGGAACCTGGAGACCCAAGAATACCAACATAAATGGACCAAATAAAGGTCCAGCCAGCATCTGTTTTCCACGAAGATAGAGCAGGAAAGGTCCAGTCTTGTAAGTTTTGCACTTTGGGACATAACCATTGTACTCCATCCATCCATTTTAGAAAACTTTGGGATTCCTGAAGTATTTACGAATGTGAAGGCTGAATAGACCGGCTAGATTTCCAACCCAGTGTGTAACAAATTCCCCAACCCACCCATCTGAACTGCACTAAAACACAGAGCTTTTTTTTTTTAAATTGAATTCTTTATTGGGACAATTTATATACATCTCACAATCACATGTAACATTGGGGAATCTGTACCAGTATACAACACAAGTTAATTCTCATTTTTACCCATATCCCTACCCACCCACACATCCCCATCCCCTCTATACATGCTCTTTTATTTTCTTTCTGAATAATATTTATTCCTTCCCCTCATTACATTCCCACACCAAATTTCCTACGGAAATTTCCTCTTCTACAACACTGAGCTTTTTCATTCTCTCCACAGAGTAGAGCAGTTTCAGCTGAGACCACAGGGGTACCCTGCACTAGGTAAACGTGATACCTCCACAGCTCCCTGTTCTCCACATGTCAGAGCAGGACTACTGCAGTCAAGACCTTCACCATGACAGGTGGGAAAAATGGACACGTCTCATTTTGGTGTTGGTCTCCAGGAGTTGTGGAGCAGAAAACTTCCCCTTACTTCAGCAGTAGCGAGAAACCTTCCCTCAGCAAATGTTACTGTGTAGGCCAAGAGGAAAATAGGGACATCACCTCCACCTGGGAGCAATAGGGTATAGTCCTTGTTTCTGTACAGTTAAATTTAAATCTAAAGCAGAGAAAAAGAATTTTCCCTAATGCAAAAACAGAGTTTGCTCCACCTATTCCATTTATTAGGGCATTTATTTATGAAAAATTAAAATGTGTGGATTCTTTCTCTGCTCATTTAGATATATGTAAATTTTTTAAAAGCTAAATGAGCATTTTTCAAGTTTTTAAATTCCAGGAAACTTTTTCCTCAAGGATTTGGGCACCAACTGTGTGAAATGTAGTAACCAAAGAAGATACTACTCCTATCTCCCTGCCATCTATCTATCTATCTATCTATCTATCTATCTATCTATCTATCTATCTATCTATCATCTATCTATCTATCTATCTATATCTATCTATTTATTTTTGAGTAAAAGAATCTAACTTTCTTAGGTAGTTGCAAACCTACTTCAAACTTGGTAGTTAAACTTCCTCTTCATAAAGCCAATTAGGGATTCCTAATTTTCAGATGATTTGTGGCTGAACTGTATGATGCATGTCAACTCCTTTTATTTGATGGTGTGCTACATGTATCTTAAAATATTTCTAATAGATCACATATGTCTACTTATATAAAAAGGAGTTATTTCTTCTGCCTTTGCAATGTCTTTTACAGATTTCCTACAATGGAATCATGTTCTGGTTTAAAGTTTATTAAATGATACAATTCTTTTTCTTCTTTTGTGAAGAGGTCTTCTGCATCAGAAGAAAGTTTATTTCTAATTATATATTCCCAAGATTACAGAGGAAAATGGCCATGTAGAGTTCAGAACAAAAGAATAACCTTAAAAGATAGAGAGGGACACTGTATAATAATAAAAGGATTATTCCTTTAGGAAGACAACATACTTATAACAAACAGACCTCAAAAGTATAGACAGAATTAATCCCAGCACTCGGGAGGCAGAGACAGGAGGATTGCTGAGTTCGAGGCTTGCCTGGGCTACATAGTGAGCTCAGGACCAGCCTGAACTACAAAGCAAGACCCTGTCTCAAAAAATATAGAGAGAGACAGAATTATAGGAAAGATTGTGTATCAAAAATGGCCTCTTTGGAGAAGTAGAGGAAAAAATACAGAACAAAGTGGTAAAAAATTTGATTTTTCCATGTCCTGTTCCTAAAAACTATGTGATGGTGGTCAATATACCTAATCTCCTTGAGTCTCAGTATCTTAATTTTCTACAAAATGTGGGCTTTGATAGATGAGCCATGTGTTTTTCTTTAATATTCTGGAATTCTCTGATGTCATTTAATTTAAAACATTCAAGAAATTGATAATTTTCAGGAGAAGCATAAACATGTATAAAAATTTTTAAAGAGATTTTTCCAAACTAAAAATATTTATAATGGTCTATTATAAACATTATTATATAAATAATGGAGAACAAAAACCATAGGAAACAGATTTTTTAAAAATCTATATTGCTAATATTTTATTCTGTTGCTAGCTTATCTTTACTTTAGAATGTGTTAAATTACCCTCCCAAGCCTAGTTCCAAAATTCAAGAATGAATTTAAATTCACAAATCATTTAAAAGCAGAAGCCATGGTTGAGAAAATTCAGTAGACCTTATTTCTATTCTAAGTCAAATTTCTTTGAATCATGAGTTATAGTTTACTTCAGAATCCAGTCACATCAGCAATCATGTACAAATAGTACATTTAATATATGATAAATTATAATATATACACAATATGAATAGTATCAGAAAATATCACACTCTGAAGATCCTAAAAAATTATGATTTTTCAACTCCTACTTCACATCAACAAGGAAATTAAGGAAAGAGAGTTTTTAACTTCTTGAGAGTTTATAAACAGTTGGTCACAATAGCATAAGAAGAGGGAAACCAGTCCTCCTACTACTTATGTTATATGAAAACTATCATGAATAAAGCCAAAAAATGTGGACCAGCAATTAATTTATGGAATAACTTTAATGAATAGCCTCAATTTCTCCATGTTCAAAATAAATAAAGGAAGCTAGCATTTAGAGAATATAATAAATGTTCCAGAAGTTCTGTGAGTTCTGAAAAGCAAGCAACAAGTAAGCATTTTCATAGTAATTATCAAACTTAAATTTCCTCATGCTTCAACTTGCCAAGAAAACACGTACAGCTATTATTCTCTTCAATAAATTCACGGGAAAAATCTGGTAGAGAAAAATTAATGGGTGCTTTTTGAAGCATTATAGTACATGTATTGATTTTTATGGATATTAGAACAGATGCACATTCATTTTATGAGAGGAGCTTCATCACATCTTAAAAGTACATTGTAGGATATCGACAGGTGCCCAATGGGAAAGTCTATCAACAAGCATTTATTGACCACTTAACTCTGCAGGGCAATGTACTAAACACGATGAGATGCCACAAAAGAAATGAGAGGCATGACCATTGACCTTGCTAAAATTAAAAACAAAGTATGCTACATAGAAATCATTTCAGAATTTATGAAAAAATCTGTCATTTCATATAAGCAAAAATGCATTCTTATTTTCTC
The DNA here is from genome assembly GCA_004025085.1 of Thryonomys swinderianus. Taxonomy (NCBI): domain Eukaryota; kingdom Metazoa; phylum Chordata; class Mammalia; order Rodentia; family Thryonomyidae; genus Thryonomys; species Thryonomys swinderianus. Next base: position 3,043 of record PVIC010052115.1, on the reverse strand, counting down.
CACTCAGTCAAGAGGTAAATATATATGCAGGTACTCTCAGCAGGAAGCTGAATGATTCCTCTTGTAGGATCTTTTTGTAACCATGATTTTAGTCATTTGCTTTCCCAAGTTAAATAAACAAAAGTTAAACAAAGAAGTATTTTCACAATTTAAATGACAGAGTTAAGACAGTGGGAGGTAAAATCTGAGAGTCTCAAAGCAGGATCACTTGGGGGCAAATGTCATTTTCATTACTATGCAGCCTCAAGACCTAACATCCAAGCTTTAGATCATAGTTTCATTTATTAAAATGGGACACAGTATCTAACCCATGACTTAATTATAATGATACATTTAAGTGCTTAGTAAACTTATAACACAAAATAGTTGCTAAGTAAATTTTAATCAGTTAAATATTAATAAGACTATGTGCATTATTTCTAACATTTGTCAGAAAACAGTAAACAAAGGAATATTTGCACTCTCCATTGTATAGTTTACATATGGCACTGAGTGGCATTAAAATGTGCACAAGCGTTCTTCCAACTTTTTTCAAGTTTTTGTTTTGTTTTATTTGAAACAGGATCTCACTTTGTAGTTCAGGCTGGCCCTAGGCTGACTATGTAGCAATCCTCCTGCTTCTGCCTTGCGAGTGCTGGGATTACAGGCGTGAGCTGCCATGCCCAGCTTTCAAGTATTATTTAATACACTGTATTTTTTTTTTAGAAAAGAGACTAATTTTGAAGTGTTTATCTGCCTAGATGAAATACAGACACACACATATATACATTTATTCCACATCAAATGCAAATAATATATCATCATGACACTCAATGAAGAAAAATCTTATAGTTTGTACCAAGTGATACAAATTGCTTTTAGAGATACTTTAAATCCCATGAGAATGTTCTCTTCTACCATATTCATCTTTTAACTTATGTGTAAAGGTGGCAAGAAATCTGTCCTTTTACTGAAAGAATAATTCTACTTTCAGCTAGGAGATAAAGTTTCCTAAAGGTTGCCACTCAAACAATCATTTTATAAGCAGCCAGTAGGAATACCAAGTCTAATACAAAAATCCTTGTAGAGCTTAAATTGATGAGAGTGAAAATTTTGCTAGCATTCCTGTTACTTATGGAAAATGATGCTTGTCATTTTTATTTCAAAAGAGTTGTGAAAACAGATTTATGTACAGTTTTAGGAAATGAATTAATTGATTTTTTTTTAACTTATGTGGCTCTTAGCACTTGAAAATAGAGTTGTCAAGCCTGGGGATATAGCTCAGTGACAGAGTAGTTACCTACCATCCACAAAGTCCTTGGTACAAAACCCAATACCACAGAAAAGAAAACAAATCTATGCATAAATTGTTGCCTCACAGACAATATCCAGAGTTGCTCAGATCCTTTATATTATCTTACAGAAAAAAGCATTCACCTATGACCAACATACAGATTTTGAATGCATACTGTCAAATCTTCTCTAGGTAAGTTACAGAACCAGTGTTAGATTTCCATCCAACAAAAACATGGAATCATTGAATTGTAAGGAGAAAGATCCTGGTTCACAGTTTGGAGGTTCTGGTTCAGGAGTGGCTGTCCCTGTTACTTGGGACACATCTTGGTGGGAATGTGCACTAGAGCAAAACCCATCGCTCATTGTCAAGAAAAACAGAGAAAGAAGAGGCCCGTTCAAGATCATGCGCCAAAGGACATGGAGACCTCACACTAGGCTCACCTCTTTAAAGATTTCATTGCTTCTCAGTATCAGGTCTGTGAGGGCCACACCCTTCATTCATGGGACCTTGGGGGGCATTGACATACAAACTATAGCAATATCTAAAACAACGCAATGCTATTTGCAGTATTTATTGTACTGTACTATCTAGACAGCAATGATAAGAAAGAAATCTACATGGTCAGTTCAGGCACTCTTTTTTCCCCAGTTACTTGTATCATGAGGTTAGCTCAATCTGTAGATGGCAATCCTGTACATCTAGGGAATCAACTGCCTTTAGCTATTTCTAGCCACACCGTAACGTCTGTGCATGTGTCATAGTTACTCCACTTGGAATGTCCTGTGCTTGCTGGAAACTCCAGTGATTCACATCTTACCCCCTTAGAGAGCAATACCATACAACAAGAAGGACAGACTTTCCAGGGTTGGAATCCTGCTCTGGTGCAACCTACTGAGTCTTTTCAACTATTGCTTACTTTTCCTAAAAAGTAGAGATATTTTGAGGATTGAAAAAATAAAATGCACGTGAAGTACTCAGGAAAGTGCCTAGCTCTTGCGATGGACTCAAAAGTACTAGCTATTATTACATTGAGATTGTTCCTCAGCAATCATGTTTGCCAGGAAGGTTTTATAGACTTAATGAACTGAAACAGACATCACCTCTCACTCATTTTCACATGAAAGTCCACACTTGTTTGTGAATTAGTCAAGCTCCTTAACTTTGTAACTCTCTTCCTGCCTCCAAGTAATCATAACTCAATATTGTCCTCTGTGCAATACCTTCCTCTACGAGACGCTAAAGTGAAACTTTTGCTCTTTTCTTAGACACAGTTGTAACTTTAGGAGAAAGATTTTCCACTTATAGGGTCCTGCATTGTATGATTTAGGGCATCATGTCTGTGACACGGGGCACATTACCAGCTTTTGTTGTGGAACTCCTTTCCGCTTAAATTGTTTTGTGAATCTACAGAAACTGGACATGTGTCCAGATATGAACAAATATTTTTCCAAGGAGCCCATATCCAATACAAAAATTTATAGCTCACTGACTTAGAAACAGATTGGGGAGCAGCTGCAGTTTAATAGTATTACTTTTTGAAATTTATTCTATAAACCAACCTCATCTTTTGCTTAATTTTTTTTCTTTTTAAATTGAATTTTTTATTACTATATTTTATATACAACTCACAATCACACTCAACACTGGGGAATTTGTACCAGTATATGACACAAGTTAATTCTCATTTTTGCCCACATCCCTACCCACCCATAATTTTTTTTTTTTTTTTTTTTTTTTTTTTTTTTTTTTTTTTTTTTTTTTTTTTTT
>PVIC010052114.1:0-11975 GCA_004025085.1 Thryonomys swinderianus | reverse complement strand
GCTTGCAAGGCAGGCGCCGGAACCACTGAGCTAACCCTCCGGCCCTGCACTCTTGTTTCTTAAAAATTTTAAAATTTCCTGTTATCTCTTTGTTTTGTTATTTTCAACTTTTCCTTCTTCCCTCTTCCCTCTTTTCCTTGTTTCCTTCCTTTTTTCCTTTCTCAGTGTTTCTTGTAGACACCATGCAAGAATTTCTTCCATTCATATTTAGTGTGATATTCTTGATTTTCTTCTCCGAACATTATTAGACTTGTTTCCTTCCTCCTTCCCTTTTCTTCACTCTGGTGGTACACAATAGCAGCACCCCGGTGCCAATGTGGGTGGGACCTGATCAGCTGGGCACCACAAATGGGCCATCTTACTGGCTTTGGGCCCCCAAATCTGGTCCTCCATCTTTCCTGGTGATTCACTGAGCCACCCAATATTTTAAAATCGTATTTTTGTTTTATTTTAATTAGCAGAAATTGCTGCTTATTGTTTCAACTAGGAACTCTAAATAATGCAATTCCATGTTTGTAAGTATTTTGGTTGTTTTTCAGTCGACTCTACTGGGCATCTCTGCTCAGTCGTCTTTTATGTGGATGGTAGTATAATGGAAACATTTGTCACTGCAGACAGTAGGACAAGGAGAATGTTTTCCATACTCTGGGGCCTAGGTCCAGCCTGGCAGCCAACAACTCGAGATATCAGGCTCCTGTGGCCCACTGTCCTCACGGGGTGTGTGCTGAACGTTTTCCTCTGCACTTACTCTACTTTCAATAAATTCTTTGACAGTGCTCCATAGACCACCAGGCACCATATTTTACTATTATTTAGACACATCCTGGAGACTGAGAGCATAGAATAATGCCATGTTCATGCCACACATGACAGGGAATTCTCCCACAGATGTCTTTCCAGGTTCCATAGAAGTCTTTCATTCTCATTTTTAGGAGACTCCTCCCTTAGAAAGTAACCCAGATTTTGTGGACTTTAAAATGCTTTTTTTTTTTTATTTAGAAATTTAAAAATCCATTTATAAAAAAAATTGAATATGAAATAAATGAAGGAGACTAGAAAATCTTTCTGGATATGGAAAAGGGCCAGGCTTGGGGTATGGGCCAGGTTGCATGGTGTCCCTGGAGCAGTCATCTGGGGTCCCCTGATGACACTGGGGGTGAGGTGGGTCAAAGCTGCAAATTTCTGAAGTTATCTGTTAAGTCCTCCACACCCCAGGACTGGGGAGAGAGAGGGAGAGAGAGATTAGGATGTGCGTGGGCAGAAAATGCAGGGCGGGGACAGTGACGGCGGCCAAAGAAGGCCCAGAGGCCTTGAGAGAAACAGAGAGGACAAGAGCATCTAAGCAAAGGGGGAGGAGGAGAAACTGGGGGTCCCCGGGCGCTGCGGCCCGGGGTAAGGGAAATCAGGAGGAGGAGAGGGGCCGGATGAGCAGGGTGGGGCCAGGGACTCACGCTCAGGATCCGCTGCAGGCGCCTCTTTATGCAGTTGCTGTAGTACTCCAGCTTGTCCCAGGGGGGCTCAAAGGCCCCCGGCTGGTGGTCCACGAAGTTGTTCCAGCACTGGGCAAACTCTGGGAGGGGGAGGGGAAGCCAGGAAGAGCTGCCCCAAGGACAGGGCCTTCTGCTCCCACCTTCCTCTCCTGGGCATTATTTGCTGCCCTGAACGGCTTCCCGTGAGTGTCCCATCTTGGCCTCGGCTGGGCCACCGTACTCCCTTCCGGCCCAGCTCTCCTCTGTCCGTCTACCTGTCACCCAGTCCCACCCTGTGGCCTGTCCTCACCGGTCCCTCCTTCCTACCTGAGTGGCCCATGACAGCGACCAGGACCTGGGCCCTGCACAGCCGCTGCAGCCCCTCCTGGTAGCTCCTCTTCCAGTGGCAGTACAGGCGGGCAGCGAAGATCCGCAGGCGCAGCTGCGGGTGAGCACTTTTAAACAGAGCCAGCTCCTGGGCGCAGTGTGGGCACGGGCTCCACGTAAGGAAACAGGTGACTTGGTAGCTCTGGGCTTGGTCCAAGCCCATGGAACGGATCCTCTTAATAAAGCGACTTTCTGCATGATGTCCTCTCTGGAGGGATCCCGGACAGAGAGAAGGGTTAGAAGGCAGCAGCTGCGGGTTGTGTGGCTGGTGTGGGGTTGGGGGTGAGGGCCGTGTCCTGTGGACAGCCCAGGGTGGGGGCCTCGCCTCGCACAGGAAGGAGCGCTTTTCCGCCTCCGCTCACTCATCCACCAACCCTTGGTCCCCAAAGCTCCCGAGGCTTTCGCTTGTTTGTTTTGTTTTCGGAGACAGGATCTCACCATGTACTTCAGGCTGGTCTTGAATTCACTATGCGGCCCAGGCTGTCCTGAGGCTCTGGACAAGGATCCCAATGTGCACAGAGTGGGGTCAGCCAGGCCACATCCCCAGGCGCAGACCCACGTGCTCTCTGAACGTGACGTGGGACACTTGCCCAAGGGCTGCCCACAGATGTTTCAACCAGCGGGGCACAGTGGTGCCCGCCTGTAATCCCAGGAGGCTGGGGCGGGTGGGTCACCACCGGCTCGGGGCGGTCGGGAGCTTAAAGGACATACGGGAGCGAGGAGGGGAGGGCCGGGAGGCCGGCAGGTGTCAACTCCCACAGCCTCTGGGAGGGCCCAGAGCCGCAGGCCCAACGGAGGTCAAGGAGGCAGGAGGCTTCGAGCGGCGGTTGAGGACCGCTTGCGTGACCCCCTTGCCCCTGCCCGCTGAGTGGGCAGCCGAGGCCTCCCTGCCTCATGGCCGGAGCCTGTCCGCACCTTGGTCCGAAGGCAGCCTCTGGTCAGCAGGTTGCCCTTGGCCCCTTCCAGCTGGTAGCACAGGTAGGTCACCCTGCGGCGGTAGGGTCTCGGGACCTTGTGTGCGTTGTTAAACTGTTCCCGGAACGTGTCTTCTTTTAGCGCCATTTCCCTTCTGTGAAACAAAGAGGAGAGTGAGATGCACAGGGTCCTCCCCAGCCGCCCTGGCGTTTGGATCCGCTCACCCTCCGTACCGGGAGGCGGTACGTTCCTCCGCCGCTGGGCGACAGCGGCCGCGGGCGCGGGCTGAGCCTCTCCCACCCCGCACACCCGGGACCGCGCCCTGCAGCTCCGGGGACACACTGCCCGTTTCACCCCTCCCTTCGCTCTGTCCCTCTCACCAGTGCCCGGAGGCCCACCCCTTTTCTCTGGCCCGGTGGCCACTCTGTGAAGCAGGTGATGTGAGGACAGGCTCACTGGGGCTGCTGTCTTTGACCCCTAGTTTTCGAAGCTGGTGATTTTCCCGCTATGTCTTATTTTGGAGGCAACACGGTCACTACAGCAAAGACGTGTTACATTCCAGCGACAGCGGAGATGACCGATCGTGTTTGGCCCATGTGAGGTTTATGTGGCCTCTAAAATGTGGATTTTTAAACTGACTAAGAGCGGGTAAGCCTGGAGGGCTGAGTTAGGGTTTCTCCTCGGAGACAGCTTCTCATTTTAGGTAAACACGCTGCTTCTGTGGTTTTGTCAGGGGCTCTTAAAGGGTCGTTGGAACATACTAGACTGCAAAGGGGGAAGTGTCCTGTGCCCTGGGGCCTGTTCTGTCACTCTGACCTTCTGTCCTGTCACTGTCTGAGCATGATGGCCTCTGTCTCAACCGCGGAGAGCCAAAACAGTAGGTATGCTTAAAACCACTTTCTAATTTTTTTCTTTTTTTGAGACAGGGTCTCGCTTTGTAGTTCAGGTTGGCCCTGAGCTCACTGTGTAGCCCAGGCAAGCCTCCAACTCAGCAACCCTCCTGCCTCTGCCTCCCGCGTGCTGGGAGTACAGGCACGGGCCACCACGCTTGGCACTGTGGTGTGTGGTACTGATTGCTAGTGGGTGTGAGTCACCATACCCGGTATTGTTGTATGTGGTAACCGGGAATTGAACCAGGGACCTTGCGCTTGCCAGGCAGGGGGCAGAACCACCGAGCTAAATCTTCAGCCCTCCAATAATTATTTTAAAACCAATCCAATTTTTGTTTCACACGAGTGGTATCTTTTTTTTTTTATGAGGAACAATGGATCTTCCTATTTTGTGTGGACTTTTTCCTTTACAGAGCACAGATCACAGAACTACGCGAGCCTTTACTATGAAATTTACAGAGATGCCTTTCCATGATCTCTTGCCCTCAGTCAGCAGTTCAGCTTGAGAAAGCTCGGAGCAGCCCTTGTGGCCACACTGTGGCCAGTCGGGGACCTAGAGACAATCACATCAAGGTGCGGGGCTGCGGGCTGCGGAGAACCTGGAGAACCTGGTCCGGCTGCCTTGGTGTGGCCTGGCTCAGCACCTCCTGGACTACGGGCTCTTGGGTTTCATTTCCGTCTCACAAGGCTGCCTGCAGCCACGGAAAGCCCCTTGTCTACGGCAGTCCTGCAGCAGTCGAGCAGCGGCCACCTCCTCTTCCTCCTTGTCACCCAGGGAGGGAGCCGTGGCCCTGTGGCTTCACCTCCCTCCACCTCTGCCCACCTTCTCTCCTGCAGGCCCCAGGTACCTGCTCTGTGCGCCCAGCTGAGCCTCCTCGGCTGGCTTTTCCCAGGGCTGCTGTCTCCAGCGCTGGGGCTTCTCTCCCTGCTTTAGGAGGCCTGATCTGTGAGCAGCCACCCGGGACCATTCCCCTGCAGGCCCCACCCTCTTCCTGTCTCAGCCGGGAATGGGCGGGCCAGGGTGTTCAGCAGTCTGAGGCTGAGACCCACCTTCCTTCTGTCCTTGACTCGGCCCGGTGTGGGGCCTGTGTTGGAGACAGGCCCCTCCGTGCACAGGACATGGGACTGCAAAGGGAGTCACTGAAGCCAGCGGCAGGGATGTGAGGCCGGGCCCCACCAACCACCAGGCGCTGCAGGCTGGAGTCACTCAGCGCTGCTCAGGTCCCCAGCCAGACTCTGCGCACAACGCAGAGAGGGCTGGAGGGCAGGGCATAGGGGCAGGTGCCCATCCTCTGTGCCAGTCCCCAGTAGATCAGGAGGGAGGATCAAGGCCCTGACAGACGTGGACTCAAGCACAGAAAAGCCAAGATACTTGTGGACACAGCCAGGGGGAGGTCCTCCCTGCGGCCTCCATTCAGCCCCCAGGACTCCCGCACTCCCTTTTCAAACAAGCTGCTGCTCCCAAGGCAACAATGAAAAGCCATTAACATTCCTTTGAACAATGAGCATGACCATCCCATTACCCCATAACCTGGATGCCAAACTGTCTGGTAAAGATAACAGACATCAAGGCCGGGGGGTTAGCTCAGTGGTTCTGGCGCCTGCCTCGCAAGCACAAGGACCTGAGTTCGATCCCCGGTTACCACATATAATGCTGGGTGTGGTGGCTCACGCCTGTAATCCCAGCACTCGGGAGGCAGAGACAGGAGGATTGCTGAGTTCGAGGCTTGCCTGGGCTCCATAGTGAGCTCAGGGCCAGCCTGAACTACAAAGTGAGACCCTGTCTCCAAAAAGCAAAAAAAAAAAAAAGATAACAGACATCAGAGACTTTCACAGTTACGAACCACAACGTATGGCCTGGCCCTCCCTCCCTAACTTCCTTCCCCCGCGTCCATGGGTCCTATCGGTCACTCTGTAGCGTGCAGAACTCCTACAGAGGCCCCTGCTTTTCCCCAGGTAGTGCGACCCTCTCTAGGAACTTGGTAAATTAGTCTATGACCCGCCCGCCAGCCCTCCTCACACCATCCTGCACAGCGATACTCTCTCCAGGCCACAGAGCAAGTAAAAGGCAGAGTTCCCACTGGCTGCTTCGAGATCTCTCCTCACTCCCGGGAAAAGGGCACAAGGCGGGGGGCAACTTGCTGACCCCACAGGCCTCCCAGACCTGGCATTCAAGGCACTAAACTCAAGCATGTATTCTTGAAGCCGTTTGCCTCCTGGGCACGGGTCAGTCAAGGATCTTGGGGTTCAAATACAAAGAGCGTATTGTGAAAGTTGAATCCTGAGGGAGGAAGAGTGGCAGCCAGACCTGGGGCACCTCAAAATAATGCTCTGTTTATCCACATGTTTCTTGGTTCAAGACGAGTACACTAAGTAAACAATTTTGCTCTTAATTTTCTTTCACACTTTCCATGGGAAACTTTATAACTATTGTCTACTAATATTCTAGAAGAGGACGACTTCCCAGAAGCAACTTACGCGTATATGACACAAACTCCCACTGTTAATACTAATACAATAAAAGGGTGTCCGGGCTGGAGATTTAGCTCAGTGGTTCTGGCGCCTGCCTAGCAAGTGCAAGATTCTGAGTTCGATCCCCGGTAACCACACACAACAACACCGGGTGTGGTGACTCACACCCACCAGCAATCGGTACCACATATCACAGAGCTGGGCATGGTGGCTCACGCCTGTCATCCTAGCTCTTGGGAGCCAGAGGCAGAAGGATTGCTGAGTTTGAGGTTCTCCTGGGCTACACAGTGAGCTCAGGGCCAGCCTGAACTACAAAGCGAGACCCTGTCTCAAAAATAAATTAAATAAATAAATAATAAAAAATCAATCAATCAATCGAAGGATGTCTGTCCTCCTGTCTCATGGTGTATTTCACAGGACCCACCTCAAGAAAAGACCACAGTAATTAAGATTAAAGCCCACTGCTTTCACTTCAAATCTGGCACAACTGACCTCCCAGTTGTATAACGAGTGAGACTTCAGGCCAAGTTTAAGAAGATGGGCAGAGCAAGAGGACAGCCAACAGCTGGCTTGGCCTTTGCCCTTCACTCTCAGCCAGGACCCAGGAAATGACAGAACCCCTGTAAAGGACCCTCCCATTCCGGGGAGTCACCCAGCCTCCCAAGCTGGGAGGAGTATTGGATCCCAGAGGACAGGACTCAGTCACTCTTTTTTTTGAGACAGGGCCTCACTTTGTAGTTCAGGCTGGCCCTGAGCTCACTATGTAGCCCAGGCTAGCCTCGAACTCAGCAATCCTCCTGTCTCTGCCTCCCGAGTGCTGGGATTACAGGCGTGAGACACCACGCCCAGCACTGTGGTGTGTGATACTGATTGGCATGAATCACCACACCCAGTATTGTATGTGGCTACCAGGAATCAAACCAGGGACCTTCCGTTTGCTAGGCAGGTGCCAGAACCACTGAGCTAAATCTCTGGCCCAGTCACTCTTTTTTGTACATGGTGCAAAAAAGTGTCACTAAAGTGGAGAATGTCCCTGTGTGTCTATGGGAAGCCAGAGTGAAGGAAGAGTGGGAGCCATGCTGGCCCCTGGCATGGCTGGGAGGAGGAAAACTAGAGGTGCTGAAGGCTCCTGACACTGCCCCACAAGAAACTCTCCAGGAACCCTGACTCACCCTGACAAACAGATTTTTTTTTTTTGAGACAGGGTCTCGCTTTGTAGTTCAGGCTGGCTCTGAGCTCACTGTGCTGCCCAGGCAAGCCTCGAACTCAGCAATCCTCCTGTCTCTGCCTCCCGAGTGCTGGGATGACAGGCGTGAGCCACCACGCCCAGCACAAACAGATTAATTTTGAGCGCTGCAGTTTTTATTTTGACTTGGTATTACATATCTAGCAGAAAAGTATAACCACAGAGTAGAATAATTTATAGTCATATAAAAACAGAGAGCTACACTGTATCTAAAAAGAAGCTCCAAACTCTGCATCAGTTGTTACTGCTAGTCTCCACCCACCCCCATCACACTTTAACCTTCTGCCATGAAAGGCCAGTTGCCAACGGTGTGATCCCAGGAAAAGCCACCAGACTGTTAGCTGCAAGCACAGCTTGGGGTTTTACCCTGCAAGTGACTCCTTCCACCTGACAGGCTACAGTTGAAGAAATTAACTGTAGCACCTGCCATATTTGGGAGTGATGCAATCAGAAGCCATTTTGGAAATGACTGATCCACTTTTAGAGTCAGAAGTCAAAGACCTTCACTTCAGGGTCTCTGGGTCCTTCTGCCACAGCAGGGAGACAGACACAAGAGACAGTCACAGAGAAGGGGTGGGCTGGTCTCAGACCCCCTGAGAAGTTTAAGCCGTGGGGAAGGACGTGGTGATCCTACCCTCTGTGCTGAGAAGGCAGATCAGTCATGGGGTTTCCCGAGGGGGCTGGATTTGAAAGTGCTGCCACTGAGTCCTGCAGATGGTTAGCCCCGGATGAGGCCTACTTCTGGTGCAAAGCTCAGTGGTCTGTTTGCTTTTCCTACCTGACAACATTAGCAGGGATTTGCTTTGGCTTGGATAGCTGCCGCATCCAGGGGCATACACAGAGGGAGGAATCTATGAGCCCGCAGGTCACAAAGTTTGTTGGGAGACAGCAGTAACTTGGGGCAGCACAGACATTGGGAGGTGAAGCGTGAAGGCAGCCATGAAGCAGACAGCACGGCTGGCTGACCATGCTCAGCAAGGACGGCCAGCTAGCATTTCCACTTCTAAACCTCTTGCTATCTGCTTTTATTCTTTTTTTTTGGTTGAGACAGGGTCTCGCTTTGTAGTTCAGGCTGGCCCTGAGCTCACTATGTAGCTCAGGCAAACCTCAAACTCAACAATCCTCCTGCCTCTGCCTCCCAAGTGCTGGGATGACAGGCAGGAGCCACCACGCCCAGCATCGTGGGGTGTGGTACTGACTGCTGGTGGGCGTGAGTCACCACGCCTAATATCATATCATTGTATGTGGTTACTGGGGTCGAACCAGGGACCTTGCACTTGCTAGGCAGGTGGCGGAACAACTGAGCAAAATCTCCGGCCTCTGCTTTGATTCTTTTTTATTTCCTCTGTTTTGTTTGTCTTTTTCTGTTACTTTTACTTCATTCTATTAACTTTGTCCTATCCTTTTTGTGGTTGTTTTCGTGTTTGAGGCAGTGTCACACTGTGTAGTTTAGACTGGTTTTGGACTCACTATGTAGCCTATGCTGGACTTGCACTCATAGTGATCTTCCTGCCCCTGCCTCCCGAGTGCTGGGATGATAGGCACGCGCCACCATGTCTGGCACTGTGGTATGTGGTGCCGGGGATCAAATCTGGGGCTTTGCCATTGCCAGGCGGACGCCAGAGCCACTGAGCTAAATCTCTGTCACAGACAATCTTCATCCACACGAAGTTAGTCAGTGTCCTCTCTCAGCCAAAAACAGGCACAGAAAGACGGACCTTTGCCCCCCCCCAGCACCCTCTATGTATAACAAGTCAAAAGTACTAATCAAAAATCAAAAATCTTGTGCAGAGAAGAATAAGGTAGGATCAAGAATTAAAGACAGGGCCGGAGGGTTAACTCAGTGGTTCCAGCGCCTGCCTCACAAGCGCAAGGTCCTGAGTTCAATCCCCAGTAACCACATATAATGCTGGGCATGTAGACTCACGCCCACCAGCAATCAATACCACAGTGCCGGGCGTGGTGGCTCACGCCTGTCATCCCAGCACTCGGGAGGCAGAGACAGGAGGATTGCTGAGTTCGAGGCTTGCCTGGGCTACATGGTGAGCTCAGAGCCAGCCTGAACTACAACACGAGACCCTGTCTCAAAAAAAAAAAAAAAAAAAAAAAAAGAATTAAAGACAGATAGAAAAGAGACAAGGAAATTTCCATTTTCAAATGCTTCTTTCAAGAAACTTTGCAGCTTTGGGGCAAAAGTTACTAAAGTATGTTTCTTTGAGAGACATTCAAAAATAACTTCCTAAGGACCTTAAGGTGCCATGAACCTATACATCACGATGCATGTTTTTTACCTATAAATTGCCCTCCTCCCACAGTTCTCCACCCTCAGAGAGGCAGACATTCCCGGACAGCAGATCTCAACCTCAAGCACGCGTCGCAGTGTTTTATGCTCTAACCCAGTCAGCGCGTGGGTGGCCTGAGGGGGGTAGGAACACCCGGCTCCCCCGCCCCGGGGACAACGCCAAGACGGCACGATAACCTCAGCTCCAGACCACGGCGTGCCTCTCTCTCGAGGGCCGGCACCGGTCTGAGTGTGGACAGGCCGAATCCTAACAGCCCGCTTCATGCCTCACGCAGCTGCGACGGGCGTCAGCGAGCCTACTCGGTGCGGGCTTTGAGGTCTCCGTCTCCTCTCGGGGAAGCTTCTCGGACCCCGCCCAACGACAAGGGCACAGTGAGGCCCAGGGGCCTTGGCGTCCTGTCTGGACCCCTCCCCCGGGCTCACTTCCTCTGCCACCCGGAGCCCCTGAGCTGCCCGTTCCGTGGCCAGTGTCCTTCTGCTCTGCCCTGGGCTCTATGTTATGCTCGGAGCAAAGGCTCTGCCTTCCGCTGTCACTTCTTGCCCAGTCCCCCTTTGCTCCCATTTAGGTGCATATCCCATCTTCTCTGCTTGGCTCAGTCCCTATGACCTGTGCCTCAGTGTCCCCACCCAGAGCTTCCTCCCTGGGAGGGCTAAGGGACAGGACAGGAGGTACTGGTGAACAGTGTCCCTGGCAATCGCTTACCCTGGCGATCCTCGGTCTTCAAGGCCGACAAGCCAGGCAGGGGTAAATTCAGGGCTCGCAGGGCTCGTACTGCCAACTGTGCTCCCTACGTGACCAAACTGCCTGCGTGCAGAGCTGGGGAGGGTTTGACCGAGAGTTTTCACGATGAAGGTCAAGCTTTGTTCTGCTTTCAGAGACCTACTGGGAATTTCCTGAAGAAAACTGAAAAGTCCTAACGTTTGGCAAAAGCCATGTAGAAGTCTATGTCAGGATGACAGATAATATTCCGATTTTCACATGCTCGGTTATTACAGAGGCAGGGATGTGGTGGGGGGACGCAGATCTGGAGGGCTGCGGGGATGAGGGAGGGGAAAGGCTTCTCTGCGAGGACTGAAGAGGCAGATGGAGGTGGGAGGGCAGCTGCAAGACAGAGAGCAGGCTGGGCGGGGAGGGGGTCCACGCGACCCCAGCTGCGAAGCCTGAGCAAGACGGGCAGAAGGGAGAGGGCAGGGGAAGAAGAGATGGGAGGACCTCTCACCTGAGAATCTTCTTCAGGGTTTTGTCCTGGAACGAATAATATTTGTGAAGATTCTCCCAAGGCCTGAATGTTTCGTTGCATACAAAGAGGTTCCAACAGTCTTTGAAGTCTGAGATGAGAGGAGAAGGAGAGGAAGAGGAAGAGGAAGAAGAAGAAGGAGAAGGAGAAGGAGAAGGAGAAGGAGAAGAAGAAGAAGAAGAAGAAGAGGAGGAGGAAGACATCAGAGACACAGGCTTGTCCTCTGAGCCTTCCAGCGCGGCCCAAAGGGCCCCCAACCCTCCACCGCATTGGCCTTCATCCGGGTCCCCTCGCAGCCCTCATGCCCCGCCTCTCACCTGGGAGGGACATGGCGTGTAACTGGGCCCCTCGCTCATGCAGTGCTCGAAGCCCTTGCATAAATGGTTGCTTCCAGTGGTAGTAGAGACGGGCGGTAAAGATGGTGAGGGCCACATTGCGGTGGTTGGACAAGAATTTCACAATCTCCTCTGCACATTCGACGCAGGGGCTCCAGGACATGTACCAGGTGACCGTGTAGGTCGCGTCAGGGGACAGCTCAGTGGCATGGAACCAAGAGATGAAGCTGAGTTCGGCATGCAATGCGCGAGGCCTGACCTGGGGGAGGGGGGAAGGGTGAAGTCCCTGGTGGGAGAGGCTGGCAGCACTGAGAGGGAACCAGGCACAGGGAGGGGCAGGGCACAGCCCGGGGCTCCAGGCGCCTCATCCCTGGACTCACCCGTCTCCCCATCCCTCCGCACCCTCTCCCTCCAGGCCATCCCTCCCCACACTCATGGATTCCTGTGTCCACTCACCCCCTGTGGGGCAGCGGGCACTCTGAGCCCTGCTCCTGCCCCTGATCGCCCTGCTGTCCCCTCGGGGACCATGGCCTTGGGTCAGCAGGGCTGTCTGACTGGAGACAGCAGCCTGTGAGAGACACAGGCCTCCCTGCCTACCCAGAGGAGCCGTTTCTGTGGACTACACAGGAAGTCACACGGCAGCTCTACTGGATTAATTCCATTCATAGCTAGCAACTTTTTAAATTATGGGCACTAGAAAAATGGATTAGGACATTATTCT
>PVIC010052113.1:0-12248 GCA_004025085.1 Thryonomys swinderianus | reverse complement strand
GTGGGAATGGGATGAGGGGAAGGAATAAATATGATACAGAAAGAAAATAAAAGAGCATGTATAAGGGGGGAGGAGGGGGGGAGTGGGTAGGGATATGGGTAAAAATGAGAATTAACTTGTGGCATATACTGGTACAAATTTCCCAATGTTATATGTGATTTTGAGATGTATATAAATTGTACCAATAAAGAATTCAATTTAAAAAAAAAAAGCTGTGTTCTAGGGATCTTTCATTAACCACTTGATGGCAGGTTCAGAATGGGTTAATAAAAGCCTCGACCCCTGTGTTAGGATACATTGTTAGGGAAAAATCAGATTCTTAGCCCAGACAAAAACAAAGAAAATTTGTCTAAGATTCAATTAACAGATGTGTATAGAATTCGCACCTGGAAAGTGGAGTGTATCTATGTGAAGAGTGCTGTGAAGGGCTGGGGATTCAGCTCAGTGACACTGTGCCTGCCTCACAAGCACAAGGTCCTGAGTTCAATCCCTGGTATGGGGAAAAAAAGAGTGCTGTGGAAGCTGGCTAAATTGGGGTACTTTGTTTTTATGGACAGTCATTCCTTTTAAGCAAATGGTTAAATTGAATTTGAAGGGATCCAAACGCTAGATTATAGGAAATCATTCAAAATTTAGAATGGAATAGTCTCAAAGGGTAGATAATACCAACTAATTTATATTTTCTTTTCCAAGAATTTCCTCACTCACTTTCAGCAGAGAACCTGCTTATCCATTGGTGTGTAAACCAGTTGCCTATTAAAGCAGACTTGCATTCTCTGGACTCTCAGAATCTTAGAAGAGTGGGAGTACCTGAGAGTTATGTTAGGGATATAAAGTATGAGATGGCCTGGGCCAGTGAGCTCAGGGCCAGCCTGAACTACAAAGCGAGACCCTGTCTCCAAAAGCAAAAAAAAAAAAAAAAAAAAAAAGTATGAGATGAACAATGGGCCTTCAAGTGAAAAGTATCAGGAATACGAATGACCTCAAAGCTAAAGCCCTACAGTCTTAGCAATGGAATCTTAAGCAATTGTCTTGAAGGAAGAAATCAGTTCTGAAGATGACTGAAACAAAGATAGAATACTAAATTCTCTTGACTTCGTGGAGCTGTCTACTCCACTTGAACTCCATGATTTTGTAACTTTAAACATTTTTACAGGAAAGTAAGCTTTTGTTTGAGTTATTGTCCTGAGGATGTATGACTTGAAACAAAATTGAATCTGGTCTCATATACCATTATCCCCACAATAATGCCCACGATCTTAATTTGATATTCACAGTGGAAGCACTGCTTCCCCCTAAGACTATTTCTATGACATTTCTTCCACCAGAAACCTTTCTTGAATCAAGTTAATATTCACCAAATGTGCTCTGTATGCTCCTGGCTCCGAAATTTACATTCCCTCAAATACTGTGGCTTTCAATTACCTGTAGGCTTCTAGTAAACACCTTGTACAAGAACTTAAATAAATGATAGAATAATGTGCTTTTTAAGAAGGAAGAGAATTTCAAGCCTCTCCAGTTCAAAACTCTGCATAGGAAGTAATGTTCAGCTTACTGTGTAGACTGGCTCGCTAACATTTAGAACGGTCGGGGTATCAGAGCAGGCAAAGGCACTTTCGCCTGTGACTTCCTTATTTTCAGTCTCTGGACTAACAATAAATCATGCCGATCCAGCAATATGACTTGAAGGCAGCTACCGCCGGTTGTAAACCTTCTCTGTTCAGAGGCGAATGAATGACACATCGATATTCTTTACATAACCTGATCTTTAGATACTTCCTCTTCAGTGCATCTAGTTTGTAAGTGCCCAACTACAAACAAAGCCAGAATTCAATATCATGTTTACAGAGTGAATGGGACTGGTGGTCACAAAAGACAAGAGGCTGTTACTTCCTTCGCTTGCAGCCTATGACACATGACGGCCCCTTAATCACTACAGTTGTGACATTTCCTTCACGATTCACACAACTTCTTAAATTATGTGAATATTATAAAATCAGTTTTAAACTAAATGTGATTACTCCGGTATGAGAAACTGAAGGTGTAAATGAGTTCTAAAATGTATGGTAGGTATTGTGAAATGGGAAGAAAATATTCAAAGGGAAAAGGAGGAAGGGGCTAGGACAGAAGGGAAGGAGAAAATTGGATGGTTAAAGAGGGAAATAAAGCTTATGTATATAGGGGTAGTGTTGTAGGGAGGACAGAGGAATGGGATAAAAGAAGAATCAAGATGTGTCATGAACTGGTAGGAACCCTCAATGTTGAATGTGATCATAATATATTTATAAAATGTACCAATAAAATCAATTTAAAAAGTAAATGCGGTGAAAAATACCAGAAATCACATCTTGCTTGTGCACACATTTATTTTGTTTTTAATTAATTCTTCTTGAGATGCTGCCTGTGCATCCCAGGCTAGTTTTGAATTTGCAGTCCTTCTGTCTCAGCCTCCGAAAGAGCCAGGATTATCAGTATTTATCACGCCTGCATTCATATATTGTTTTCATCATGAAAAACTATGCATGGATTAAGACTCATCTTTTGTAGAATAAGAGCTTCATATGCTACTACTGAAGACTAAAAACGTTCTATTTAGTACTCTGGGCTTATTCCACTGTGTATCTCAGATTGCTCCTTCCTGTCAGGTGCTTTCTGTTGGACGAAGGGCCTGCAGCTCAGCAGGTTTGAACCTCACCTTCCTGTTCATTCCAGGTGTGTATGCATGCGCCTAGCTAACCTTTAGTAGTACAGTCTCCTTGCATTCATATTTCCCACAATGCTTTGCACAACACCACTACATAAATATTTTTAAGTGAACAAGTCTCTGTTTATTCACTGGAATGTAGGACATTGCTAGATTTGATGTTATCAGAATGAGTTGTGATAGGCAAACCAATAAAATACCCAAACTCTTCTTGCTATCTTTAGGTGAAACTTAAGAGCTCCCACTGGGATTGTCCCAATAAAGGAGCTGACCTAGTTTAATACGGTATAAATGTATAGTGTTCCCCTAATGTCCCCAAAGGCTGGGTACACTAGAGTATCTTCAGTGTTTCAAGTGATGCAGCTGACTTAGGCTGACCCACTTAGAGTGAGCCCTTTTAAGAACTGTGAATTCTTTTGAAAGCAGAACCATTCCGCAGAATTCTTGCCGACTACTCTCCAGCAAGATTCTACTCCTTTTCTCCAAATGGCTTTTGAAGAATTCTTATTCACCACAAAACAAAATTAAAGCAAACAGGCCAATAAAAACAAGCTGACAGCAACCATTTTTACCCAAACTACATGGTCCTTAAAAAGAAGTGGGAGCAAATGCAACAATGGAGGATATCTAATTTGAGCTTTCTCCATCTTTTGACGGTTCCAGTTTGTACAACCGCACTCATTGCACTATTTATACCTTCTAGATAGTTACTCTGAAGTTACGTAGTTGACAGTGGGATGACTGTTGTGTGGTCTCATAGAGTGCCCACACATATCTGTGCCTGGGCAAAAGTACCCTCTTGATTGTATGATTTTAGAAAAAGGGACCATTTTACTCAGACAGAGTAAACTTTGATATTATTCAGACCCTGCTCTAATTAAAAGATGAACCCCTATTAATAGTGCATTCACCGTTTAGGGAGAGGTCATCTACTACCCCTCCCCCTCTTTTCAATGTTACACCGCGAAGAGAAATTCTGTGTACTGACTAGCAGGGAATAGGGTTCTTTTGCACCGCTCCCTGTTCTGTCCATCCCAATGTGATTCTGATGTCCTAACGCTGGTGTAAAGCCCTCTCCTACATGGGAGGGCCCCACTTCTTTGGAAGGTTGGCTCAAGGAGGGAGGAATGGAGTAGACCTTATAGGCCAGCTCTGCTCTGGGCTTGGGGACAAGGACTCATTTTTACTTCCCATTGTGAAGCCATAAAAGCAAGCTAAATGAAAAATGAGTCTCCTATTGATGGAAAATTTGGGTTGCCTCCAATCTTTTACTATTACTAACAATGCTGCAATAGATATTCATGTATATCATTTTGCATGTGGCCTAATATAACTCCAGGATACATTTCCAAAAGCAGAATAGCTGGGTCAAAGGGCATATGCATTTGTAATTTTAATATGTATTACCAAATTGCCCTCCTTAGGGACTGTAGCAATTTACATTCCTGCTACCAATGTATAAAAGTGACTTCTGTGATCTTACCAACAAATTTTATGAAACTGAGATTCTGTACAACTTAATAGGTGAAAATAGTATCGATGTGATTGTTAATTGCTTTTCATTTGTGAGTAGCTTCATGTACTTACAATATCTTGAATTTCTTTTTCTACTCTTCACTTATGTTCATGTTAACTTACATAAAAAATGTAAGGGTTTTTTATATCTTAGGGAAACAAGCCCCTTTTCTTGATATTTGTTGCAAGAATTTAAATTCAGTATAACATAATTTTATTTGTTTAGTGGTATGTTTTTATGGTGGCTTTCTTTTAATTTGATGTAGACACATTTATAAAATTTAAAAAATTTGAATTTTGAGTTATATTTAGATAGCCTTTTCTTGTACCAGCCTACAATGGAATCCTTCCATATTTTATTTTAGTATTTTTATGGTTTCATGTTTATATTTAAATTTTGCTCCATTTGGAATTTATCCTGGTTTGAAGTATGGAATGTATATCCAACATTCCAACAATTTTTATTGGATACCTTATCCATTTCTGATTTGAGATGTTACTTTTGAAATATATATTTTTGGCTTTATTCCTCAATTTCTCTATTTTTTCCTGTGGGTATGCTGGTGTCTTCATGCACAAATGTCGTGCTCTCTTCATAGTGAAGAATTTGAAATGAACTGGACTGTTTCTCTTCTTTACTCTTGTTCAGAAATTCTCTAAATGTTGTTACTTACATATGATATTTTACAAGCTAATTTCTTAATACCGTAAGATATTTCCAACTCATTCCTCAATAGAACAGCTTCCTTAATTGCAAAATCACAGAATTCTGCTGGGCATGGTGGCTCACGCCTGTAATCCCAGCACTCGGGAGGCAGAGACAGGAGGATTGCTGAGTTCAAAGCTTGCCTAGGCTACATACTGAGCTCAGAGCCAGCCTGAACTACGAAGCGAGACCCTGTCTCAAAAAAAAAAAAAAATCACAGAATTCTTACTAAACATCAACTTGTCCACAAGCTTCACTATGACTTAACATTGGGAGGTCTAATATGTTCATATAAACTTGATTTTTGAAATTTTAAAACTTAATTAACACAGTCGCTATTCATGCAGTTTACCATTACCTTGGGGATGGTTACATGTGTATACACCGCAGGTTTTTTCCTTTTATTTTTAATCTCCTTTTCCTTCCCTCCCATTCTTTCACCCCCTCCAACTCCCCTATCCCATTTTTCATTCTTGTTGATGTCATCAAACTTAGCTCATGCGACAGCATACAATATTTACATTCATTGAGGTTGTTTATATAAATTTCTCTATAAATTTTTAAAATAATCTTATCTTTTAAACAAAGTTGATAATTTTACTATGATTGTGCTGATTTTCTAAACTTGCTTACAGAGACTGACATCTCATGATGTTGAGTTCTGCAATCCAAAATGTGCATGTCTTTCATTTTTTTAACTTTATTAACTTTAATGTTAGAGTTTGCTTTAAGCTATCATCGACTTTTCATGGCAACTTATTTCCAGGAACAAAATTTTGTGTTATTATTATAAAAGCTATTGTATCTTCTGACTATTATTTACACTTATTCACACTGATTTGGTTTTTATAGTTTATTTTTATCCTGGAATTGACATTTTTATTCAGTCAATTCTCTTGTGTTTTCTAGGCTACCACCCAACACTGTTAAGTACTGATTGTATTTTTCTCCTCATTTCTGATTTGTAAGTCTTACCATCTTTTTTTTTTTTTTTCTATTTCAATTGTGTTGGCTATTTCTTCCAGGGCTAAGTAATAGCAATGCATGTAGGCAATTCATTTTTAGAGGAAATTCTATGATTTTACAAGTCCTTTTGGGGCAAAATCAAAATAGCTCATGATATTGAAAAATTGTCTACTCTTGTTTTATTGAGCTTTTAAAAATCCAGAATAAACTGTATTTTTTAAAATCTGGAAGTATAATTTGCATGCATTAATATTCCCATTCAAGAATTTTGACACATGTATTTGAGATAGTGAAGATATTTTTTAAAAGTGGAAGTTTTCATCATTATAAAATTGTTCTTTTAGGGCCGGACGGTTAGCTCAGTGGTTCTGGTGCCTGCCTCACAAGTGCAAGGTCCTGAGTTTGATCCCCTGTAACCACACACAATGCTGGGCATGGAGACTCACGCCCACCAGCAATCAACGCCACATACCACAGTGCCAGGCGTGGTGGCTCACACCTGTCATCCCAGCACTCGGGAGGCAGAGGCAGGAGGATTGCTGAGTTCGAGGCTTGCCTGGGCTACATAAGTGAGCTCAGGGCCAGCCTGAACTACAAAGCGAGACCCTGTCTCAAAAAAAAAAAAATTGTTCTTTTAATTATTCCCTCCATGGCAGCCACTGACCTGCTGGATGTTTTCCTACTATTTTTCCCCCAGAAAAGTGGAATTATGCATAATAAATCCGTATAATACTTGCTTTAGTGAATGCTTCATAGAGTCAGCTGTAGCAGTGTGCGAGAGATCTGTCCATGTGAAGAATCCAGCCACGACACCTGGATCCCATCGCAGTGTCTGGCAGGGGTACAGCCGGAGACCCAGAGCCCATGGCAATGTCTCACGCGAGTCCATGTCGAGGGTCTGCGCCAGGAAGGCCGAGGGGTCTGCACTGGACTCAGGAAACAACCCTCAAGGCCGAGACCAGGGTTCTGCAGAAGAGAACACCAACCCCTCGCCCCTCCCCCAGGGAAGACCCAAGCTCCCCCTCCGAGGAAAAAGGAGTCCATATCCGGAAAGCCAGGCACCACCAGCTTCGCCAGGAAAATCAGCAGTGTCCAATTTCCTGTTCTCCACTTATGCCATTGACAACAATCCTCAGGTGTGTCTTCCGGGCCTGAACCCTGCTGACTCAGTTTGCTGGGTGTCCCCACTTAAGCTGACCACTATTTAATCACCACAATACTTTTCAGATGCATCCAAGTAACTATACTAATTAGCAGTGGCTCCTTCTGAGTTTTGCGGAGTCTACCCTATGGATGTGCTTCAGTGTTTTATCCGCTTGTCAGTTCGCGGTCATCACAGACCTTTCTAAGTTTCAGTTTCTTATAAGCAGCCTACCGATCCTTGCGTGCAGTTGTATTTCCATCTCTTTGTAGTAAGTATTTAGGAATGAGAAATTGGGGTTGTATGGTTCGTGTATGTGTGACTTTACACAAAACTAACAAATTGTTTTTTGAAGAGGCTGCACGGTTTGCTTCCACACCAACAGTGTGTGAAAACTGCAGCTTCTCTGTATCGTTATCAGTATCTTGCTTGGCCTTTTTTTCTTCCAGAGGGCAAACAGCTCTATACACGTGCAGTTCTACAGCATCGTGTCTTTGCGTGTTTGTGATGATGCTCAGGCTCTTTTCAGACACTGATCCGCCATCTGTCTTTCTTTACGGGGAATATCACTTCCGGTATCTTGCCCATCTTTTAATTAGAACTTTTATCTTCTAATTAATTGTAATGACTTCATTTGTATAATTTGAAAACAATGAATTATGCAGATTAAAAATATTCAATCTGATGAGTTTTGACAGATGCAAGAATCCATAAATCCACCCAAATCAAGGTGACTCTGTCACCCCAAAAGTTTCTCGCTTACCTGTTACAGTTTCTCCCTTTATACCTCTCAATGTTGCCTCGCCCTTAGAAGCAGCGTCATCATCTCTGATACTAGAGAAGAAGCTGCACTTTCCAAAACTTTATATAAATAGTTATACGAGATATGGTATATTTTTTTAGTGTGACTTCTTTCACTGATAGAATTATGATTTTTTATCTTTATTGGTACATTGTTTATACACATCACGATCATGCTCAATATTGGGAATTTGTAACAGTATATGACACAATTTAATTCTCATTTTTCCCATTCCCTTACCCACCCCACAACCCCTCACCCCTTAAATATATACACTTTGTTTCCCTTTTTTTATTACCATCACATTTTTTCTTTACCCCTCATTACTCATTCCTCCACCACATTTCCTTTTCAATATTGTCTATTTCACAATATTCATCATAGATTCTAGAGCCCATTAACATCTTTAGTTTCTCATTGATAGAGTTATTTCACAATAACTCTGTCATTCCATGTATCAAATGAAGTTGAGCATGTTCTGGATGGCGTGGCCATAGACTAGCTTATCCCTTGGACCTATGGTTCATTCCTTTTCCTGACAATGATATCCATCCCCTTATTTATATTTGCTGATGTCCAGATTTTAGCTAATACAAATAAAGCTGCTATGAACCTTTGCATACAAATCTGTGTGATGACACTTGCTTTCATTTCCCTTTGGAAAATATCTGGAAGTGAAGAGCTGTGTCATGCATTGTGTGCGTATTAAGTACTTTAGGACAGGGTTCCCTAACTACCAGGCCACAACCCTGCCTGTTATGAAGCAGGCTGCACAGCAGGAGGGGAGCGGAAGGCAAGCTCACAAAGCCTCGTCTGTATTTACAGCTGCTGTCCGTCCCTTACGTTAGCACCTAAGCTCTGCCTTCTGCCAGTTAGTGATGGCGCTAGGTTCTCATAAGAGCAAGAACCTGCCTGCGAACTGAGCTTGGGAGGGATCTGTTAGGTGCTCCTACATCCCTTTAAACCACCACCAAACCATACCCAACTCCTGCCCCAAGCCCTGTGGAAAATTTATCTGCTCCAAACCAGTCCCCGGGGCCCAAAAGGCTAGGGACCGCTGCTTTAGGAGACAGACAGATTTTGATTAAAGTTTAATTCACAGACCACACATTGTCCACTTTAACATGTACAGTTTAATAATTGCTCAAATGGAGGTTGTATACCAACTGTTACTAGCCACTGCTAGCACATTTTTATCACTCCGAAAGAGAAACAAAACCTTGTATCTGTTAGCAGTCGCCCCAGTCCCTTCCTTCCCCTAGCACTAGTCAAGGACTATTTTCTGTCCCTATAGATTTGCTTGTTTGGGGTTTTCATTCAGACACAGTCATAAAATATAGATTCTATTTTGTCGTTTTTCTTTCACAGAATGTTTCCCAGGTTCACCCTTATGGCAGTGTGTCTATTTCTTTTTGATGGCTGAGTCATATTTCATTTTGTAGTTATACTAATTTATACATATATACATATGTATATTGATTCTTCAGTCGACTGTCAGTAAATATTTTTACTCATTTCCTGTAATGGCTTTTCTGTTTATAGATTATGTTCTTTGATGCATGAAAGTTACTAATTATAAAGGAGCCTAATTTATTAATTTTCTTTCATTGTTTATACTTAGACTGACCAAAACTGCTGCCTAATACAGTCATGATAATTTATGCCTGTATTTTTCTAAGAGTTACAGTTTTAGTATATTTGGATTAACATTGTTCAAAAGTGTACTTTTCATTTTGTATAATTATTTAGCAAGTTAGTAACGGTGAGTTTTCCTTGGTGTCTGGTTTAATTTCTCAACTGATTCCATTGATATTCAACTTTATTTTCACGTGAATACCATACTTTCTTGACTTCTGTAACTACACAGTAAGCTTTAAAATCTGGAAGTGGTAGGCCAGAGGTGCAGCTCACTGGTAGAGTGCTCATCTAGCATGCTAAAGCCTTGGGTTGGATTTCAATGGGAGTTTTTGGGTCCGAATGTCAATTTTAACAAACAAACCCTCAGACTTTTAACAGACATTACATCTAATATACTGGTGAATGTAAGAAGTATGACCATGTTTATGCCATTGACTGTGTCAATCTGCTTAGATTTGGAGCTGCTCAGGAGATCACTGGAGCACATTTCTTGGTGTGTCTGGTGGGTGATGAAAACATGATCTTGAATCCTACTTGTAGTCCCTTGTGGCTGTCTCTGTGCTGCTGTTCTCCTGCTCTGCTCCCTGACACCGAAAACGATGACGTTTTGCTCTGCTGTGCCCTTCTGCCTTGACGTTTCTCACACGCAGCCTGCCAGTCATGCGGATCCCTTGAAACTGTGAGCTGCGTAAGTCTTTCCTCCTCTGAGCTGTGGAGGTTGGGCACTGTTTCCCAGAAGTGGGAAAAGCTCACTAATATAACATGGCATGGCTTTCTGTTTCTTGAGCTCATGTTTAATTTTTTCTCAGCAACATTTTTATGAGTTTCAGTGCAGACACCCTGAGCTAATTACGCTAAATTTATTCCTAAGCATTTTATTTTTTATGTAATTATAAATGGGATTTTTCTATATTTCAATTTTTAATTCTTCATTACAAATATTTAGAAATATTACTCATTTTGTATCTGGATCCTATAAACTGTAAACTCACTGAATTTATTACTTGGTCTAATAGTTCTTTTGTGGATTCTTTGGGATTTTTAATATCTAAGATCATATCATCTGCCAATAGAATTATTTTTAACTTTTGTCTTAAAACCTAGATAACTCTTATTTTTTTTAGGTGTCTAATTGCCCTGAGTAGACAATCTAAAAATGAATAGAAACGGAAAGAGCAGCCATTCTAATATCTGATCTTAGAGGAGACGCTTTCAATCTTTTACTATTAGATGTGAAGCTAGTTGTAGGTTTTTCATTGATGTCCTTTATCATTTTAATAAGTTCCCTAGTTTGTTTACTGCTTTATGGTGAAATGGCTTATGATTTTTTATATATACTTTCTGCATCTGTTGAAATGATTATGTACTCTCCCCTCTTATTTTATTATTGACTTTTAAAGGCTAAGTCAACTTTGTATACTTAAGAAAATTTGTAGTTAGTCATCATGTATAATATCTTTCACATGACTCTGGATCCAGTTTGCTAGTACTATGTATTGAGGAAAACTGTGTGTCTATATAAGATATTTGAGGTATCTGTCTACAGACTTTTTATTGTTAAGTCTTTTTCTGGTTTTAGTAGCAAAATATTATTGTTGCCACAGATTGAATTGGAAAGTGTTTCTTCCACTTTAGTATGTTTGGAGGAATTTAAGAAGGATTTATGTTAGTACTTCTCAAATATCTGGTATCACATACTAACAAAGGCATTCCATTTTTTACTCTTCTTCAGCAAAAGTCTTTCTATTAGTAATTGAAATTCTTTACTGAGAATTTACAGATTTATATTTAGTCTTCACTTGGTTTGAGATAGTTTCTGTCCTTTGAGGAATTTTTTCCCATTTTATTTAAGTTATCTAGATATCACCTAGGTTCGTGTACAAATACTCATATTTTTTTTATAAATTGAATTCTTTATTGGTACAATTTATATACATCTCAAAATCATGTATAACACTGGGGAATTTGTACCAGTATATGACACAAGTTAATTCTCCTTTTTACCCATATCCCTACCCACTCACACCTCCTCACCCCCTTTATTCATGCTCTTTTATTTTCTTTCTGTATCATATTTATTCCTTCCCCTCATCACATTCCCACACCATAAAGCAGCAGATACTCATATTTTTCTCTGAATTGCACCCTTCCAAATTTATATGTTGAAGCTCCAACCTGTTATGTGATTGTGTTTAGAGATAGGCCCTTTAAGGAAGGAATTAAGGTGAAAAAAGAATGTAAGGGTGGGGCTGTAAACTGAAAGGGCTAGAACCCTTCTGAGGAGGGCCAGAGACCCCAGAGGGGTGTGGCTTAGACCGGAACAGAGTAAGCGTGATGAAGGACTCAGGGAAGAGCAGTCGTCTGCAAATGCAAGAGAGGCACCGGAAACAATCTTGATAGAACCTTCATCTTGGACTTCTCATCCCTGAAAGTGTGAGAATATCTTGTTTAAATGCCTATTCTTTGGTGTATACTCAATTTCTTCATGTGGATTTGAGTTAGTGTCTATTCTTTCCTTTCAGCTTAAAAGATTCCCATTGACATTTCTTATCTAGAAGAACTAGCAACAAATTCTGATTTTTATCACCTAGAAACTCCTTAAATTTTCCTTTATTTCCTAAGTAGTAGTTTTCTATATATAAAATTTGTCATTAATAAGGTTTGGGGTTGTTTTTTCTTCTTTATTTCTTTTCTCCTCTTTCTTTTTTCAGTGTATAATCCACGTGAATATGTCTTTCCCTTACATTCTGGCCTCCATCCTTCCTGATGAGAAGTT